>CM039141.1:12377525-12553443 GCA_022036555.1 Microstegium vimineum
TGGATGATGTTAATCAGCACCGAGAAGAATTAGAAAGAGAGTGCCTTGGGCATGCATGTACGTGGACCTAGAGTGACTACCACGTGGGTCCAGCCCAACGACAGTCGCTGTCCTCCGACACTCGAGAAAAGGCACGTGGGGCTCCCCTGTCAATCGCTACCGGTATCTCCATATTATTATCGTAGGCAGCCTGTCGCGGTTGATTGTCCACCAAGGGACCTTCAGTTTTTTTTTTTGAAAAAAAATATTATTACAATCTTTATCAGCTTATTCGCAGCAGGCTGCAAAGCGAGGCCCTACATTAATCAGTCTTAGTAATTTAATTTGTGTACGTGTGTTAGTTATCTTGATCAGAATTTTGTTTTAGGACAACTTATTTCAACCATAACATCTTATATTAGCTTTCCTCTCCTACCAGACTTCCATAGGAATTTTGGGGCAGTACTGTTTTGGGATCCGTAGTCACATCTTCATTTCCTCTACAGTGGAAGATGCACTCCTCGAGCTATAGTTATACACCATGTTCGCTTTATCATCCATCGAAACAGTGTTTTTATCTCACAATAAAACAGACAAAAACAGTATCAGCCGACTTATCAGCCACCGAAACGATCGGACGAATAAGACGATACTCTCTTTCGTCAAGTCAGAACCAACGTCGTCGATGCAAAGAGGAAGGTGGGCGCCGGTGCGAAGAAGGAGAGCTTGGTGCAAACGCTAAGTGGGGGCTAAAGTTAGCTTGAACGGTGGCAGACATAGAATTTTAGTTCAAAATATGACTATAAAAAATATCTTGTATTTAATATGGTACAATTGGATACATAATTTGAAGCTAGATGAGGATGAGCGTAAGAAAGCATCGGCCAGATAGAGAGATGGTGTTGATATAGAAGTACTTAATGATGTTGGATTCTTTTAAAAATCCGTTTGGACCTTAAAATTCTAACTAGTACTTATATAGGTTTCTTTGATTTTTATGTTATATAAATTTACGTTATATTTAGATATATAATAAAATTAATATCTAAAAAAATCAAACAATTTATAATTTAAAACCGAGCATTAGTCATTAGGTACGCTATAGCGTCACTGACAGGAGCGGAATGGCTAGGATTGATGACTTATCCGTAGCTACAATTGATGGTGTACATCGTACGCGCTTTCTACTTTTATTATTGTAGTTCCTATTATGGAGAACTCAACGACCCTTTCTTGTTTGCAAAAAGACATGCCCATCAAAAGAAAACAGAGACGTGTCGGGCGTCCGCCGTTCTCGCGAGCCACAATGTACTGACAGTAGGTAATGGCAGTTGCTGCAACAATAATACTAGTAGTAGTCAGTTGGGCATCGGCAATAGTTGTCGCACACCCCAGATGCTACTCCAATAGGCGGATAGACCAATAATTTGAACTTTTTAGCTCCGGTAGCTACAGCTTGACTTTTCAGTCGGTTTAAATTCAGCCAGAACAATATTTTATTCTCACAAAAAATCAGTCAGCAGTACTTAATTCAGCCAGAACAGTGTATAATCCTACCACCTCTGAAGAGGCCCTTATTTTGGATGAACTTTTTATTAAGAGTGTTTTGGCCGGGAGGACTAGAGGGACGTGACAAAAGGATACAATTTTCAAAGATGTTTAAACTAGAGATACATAGGGACAGAGTCATCCCAGAGCCTATTCTGTGAAGGTAATCAAGCCATCTGTATAATTTTGGCGGATAAGCTCATCCCACTAGGTACGAGTGCTCCTTCATGCAATATGAGTGTGGCCTTCAATGTACTTCGGCGTTGACGACCAACTCTCACTCGGCTCGGGAGGTGGCAAGAAAATAATATAGGGTAAAGAAAAGAGAAGGAAAAAAAATGAAAAAAGAATATGATGGGTAGACATTTTAACTCCATTCTAAATTATAAGTTTTTTATACATTATTTTTGCTACATGTATCTAGATATAATATATATTTACGCACATGATAAATTTTATGTACTATACGTCTAGCGACTTAGGACACTCACAATGTAGACTCTATGATAGTTTCTACATATATTAATTGCACTGCCACGTAGGCAATTTGCTGACGTGACAAGTAATTTAATGAGAAGAGGGGTAGAAATCTAAGAAACCAAGTCTAACTAAGAAACTAGGTCTTCAGAGTTATTGATGAACAAGAAACTACTATAACCACATTGGGAGAACAAGCATAGTTTCTATCATTATTTATGTCATGTGCTATAGTAAATCTTGCATTGAGAGGAATAGTTTCTTGGTACAATGTTCTGGGCTATAGAAACTACTAAGGGGGTGTTTGGATCCAGGGCTAAAGTTTAGTCCGTGTCTCATCGGACATTCAGATGCTAAATAGGAGAATTAAACATGATATAATTATAAAACTAATTACAAAAGTCATAACTATTTTGCGAGACGTATCTATTAAGCCTAATTATTTTATCATTAGCACATGTTTACTGTAGCACCACATTGTCAAATCATGAACTGATTAGGCTTAATAAATTCGTCTCACAAATTAGTCCCAATCTACATAATTAGTTTTTATAAATAATCTATATTTAATATTTCAAATTAGTGTCCAAATATTCAATGTGATAGGGACTAAAGTTTAGGGCGTGTTTGGGAGTTGGGACTGCTCGCTCCACGTTTTTCAACTCCGCCCCATGTTTTTTTAGCTAAACGCTTTCAGCTCCATGCACTTGCTTCGAGAAAAAAGTGTGGAGTTGTGAGAGCACCAAAAAAGTGCTCCACAAACTCTAGGTTTTTGTGGAGTTGCTTCACTGTTACGAACAGAGTTTGTGGAGCACTTCCAAACACCCCTAATATTTCTTACATTATGAGTACCCTTATAACTTAAAACAAAAGAACATATAATTTATTGACATGTCTTTTTTTTCACCTTGCTAGGGGTACTAAACGTTAACGTTGTCATGAGAATGTCTCTGTAGCCACAGTGCACAGAAGTACGTTATTGGTGGTTTCCTGATGATCCGTTTCCAAGATAGTGGAATATAAATTGTCCTGGCCTCCCGTACATTCCGAGTATACGTACCCATGTGCCCTTATCTTAAAAACGTTAAGATCATCGTTTATAAACAAGAAGAAAAAGACATTTATTAACGGGTGGAGTGTTGCAAAAGTTTACGTCGACATTTATTAACAGGTGGAGTATATAATTTCTTCAGCGATCAATTGGCGGCTGATTAGCCATGGGCACTGGATTCAGCGCACGAAGACGAACGTGCTGCTTTTATGAGACGCGTGCGATGTGATGGGATGGCGTACCCATGCTGCCATGCACACAGACATCATACCGGTCGGTCCGCGGGGCTGCCGCTGTGCGCCTTGCCTGTCTCCATGCAATCTACGTATATCCTGCGAACGTTACATTCCTATTCCTAGGCTCAAGCGACTGCGGACCAGCGGTGAAAACGACAGCCGGATCAATGGATTAATCAAGTACTATCCTTTTTTAGTCCCAGTTTTCTGGAGTATACTGGGTTCCGGAACACATCATTACCCGACTTGTGCTCACGCATTTCGGTCCCGGCAACTCCGAGACAAAAACAGTGAAAATATCTCAGGTCCTAGCTGCGGAATACACCGCCATTGTTACCCTGTTTGTTTGTCAGGAGGCTGTTCGGTCATTAGATATCGGGTCAGTGGGTTGATCTAAAAAAATAATCAAATAAACTAGAATGACAGTTCGTAGTTTGAGAAAAAATAAAAATAAACTTTAGAATACCATTTGATCATAATTACTTAGGTGACTCTAAAAAATATTATTAGATATCCACTTGTATCCATGCCGTCACGCTATAGTTGTATAGCTCGCCACGAGAATCAGATCACCTGTTTGGTTGGTGATTTGACAGAGTTACCATAGCCTTTTAAGCAGAAATCGGGCCACAGAGTGTGGCGCCGAGAAACCACGCCACCACCACAACTCACCGCACTTTTTGGTGTGGCGACCTGTGCCCGAGATCCACAGACCCGGATTCGCAATCAGCTAGTTCATGCCATGTTGTATATGTGACGACGGCTGTGTTTAGATCCTGAAAATGGGATAAAAAAAATTATGTAACACTTGTCATGTTACACTGTAGCAATTTTGTTTTTATTTAGTAATAATTATCCAAACATTGATTAATTAAGCTTAAAATGTTCGTCTCATAAAGTACAACAAGACTGTACAGTTAGTTTTTTATTTTATCTATATTTAGTACTCTATATATATATCGGTATTTTGATGTGATGGGGAATAAAAATTCGATGTGATAGGGATGTAATGAAAAGTTGGGGACAAATTAGGATCTAAACACCGCCGACGTCGTACCATACCCATGCCGTGAAAATTTCGGTGCCACACACACATGTAGCACAATCTACACTGCAAAAGCAGAGGCCACCAAAATGAACAGCCAACCAAAGTGGTAATAATAAACGTGGCAGACCTGGGTGTGGCGGTGACGATTGGTGGCGTGCTGGCGTGCAACAAGCACACCCCAAAAACCGAACGAAAACTACACCCTCTGTTCCAAAAAAAATAACAATTCTAGTTATAAATCTAGACACGCCCACCGGGCAAACACCACAGCGTGGTGAAACCAATCAAATCGCGCGCCTTTTCCCGCTTTTCCCACGTCCGGGCAGGCCGGCGTGCGCTCGCCTCCCTTTCCCGTTGCCTTGCACGTGTTGGTTTCCCACCTCGCTGTGTTGGTGGTGATCGCAGTTCTCTCACCTGCTTGGTTTGGAGAGCGTAGCGTAGCGTAGCATAGCAGATCTTTCGTGTTTCATCTCCTGCTGCGTGGGTGGCTGGGCTGGACTGCTGGAGGGAGGGAGGGAGGCTGGTCCAGGACGTTTGGTGAAGTTCTGTTGACATTTATTTTTATTCTCGTCCTTTATTTAATTCCACAAGTTGTGCTTTGCAGCTAGCTGCAGCAGCTCTGTGCAGGATGGAATGGAAGCAGCATTAGCACGAGGGGTGGGGCTGCAAACGCACCACTGGCAAGAGATTTTTTTTGTTTTGTTTAGCGAAGAGAGAGATTGAATTGAATCTGGTCCACAGTGGTCGTGTTTTTAAATTACGCTTACGCAGAATGCTTTGCAAAATGACGCAACCCATGCTCATCATTGTTATTCTGACGGAAGATGCAGTCCACAGTACCATGACGCCCTGGTTAAAAATGTTAAGCTCCTGAAATTAGTTTACTTCCGATAGGATAATAGCTGGCGACGAAAAAAAACTTCATAACAGCCCAGGAGATGATGGACTATTGCGCTGCCTTCTCCATCCATTCCCATCAGAAGGATGGTACACAAATGGTACTCCTTCCTATAATGAATGCATCATTAAGAAATAATGAACTGCGTTAATCAATTCATAATGCAGAGACAGCTCTCTCTCGCTATGGTACAAACTTTACTTGTCAGGAGGTAATACCTTAGATAAATCTGAACCGTTGATTTATTTAAATTTTTTGAATTAATTAATTATAATTAACCAACATAAAAAGAAAGAAATATTGTCAAATCCGTAAGTGAAGGAAGAGAGATCCAGCACAACGCCCCCTTCCTTTTTTGAGTGCATGTCGTATGGCCTTCTGTTTTGGGCTTAACGTGAACACCTTAATATTTTAGTTTTCTATTAATATATATATGTATACCTACACGTATGTACACAAGACACAATACATATTTAAGTCCGATCATGTCGTATACTCTCAGTTAAAAATACATTATATAATTAAGTGTGTATATATGACAACTTAATTAATACATATGTAAAGTGTGACTGTATAAAATTTAATGTACACTAACACGTTCTTTGAGCATATAACAAGTTTCAACATGTTGGTACGTATCGTTTTATGTCAAGCACGTATGTACGTACAACAACATGAGTAACTGTATAAAAATAGATACATTTCATTTAATTATATACATTAAAAAATATATGGTAACAACTAATATGTTAATTGAGCCAAAAACTAATATGTGAAGGTGACTCTATTAATAAAAAAATATATATTATATACATTAAACTATAACAACTAATATGTTAATTGAGCCAAAAACTTTAGTGATCTAAAATATATTATACGTTAACATATTATATGATTGAGTATGTACATTATACTAACTTGATTAAAACTATATTATGTAATTGAAAGAGTTTTATTATAAAACATATAGCTAGCTACAATACAATTTTATTTATGTACATAAAGTTCTCGTATGTGCATTGGTACATATGTACATACGATGCATCACACATGTACGGTTAATTTGCACGTATATACACATACGTATATACATATGCTTCAAAATATAGTTAGTTTATTCTAATTCAGTTATGTTATATCTAAAGTTGCTAAAAATAAAAAGATTTACTATATCTAATAGATCATATGTACATCAAGTAGATTTTAAAGGATTTTTAGACCTAAAACTTTCTTTATTGCACATATTACCTTCTAGAAAGTAATAAATGATTTCGACCATCCGATCAAATTAAATAAACGACTCACAGTTATTTGTGTGTACCACAACCAAACCCTATAATGTAACCGTTGACAATTGACATGCATGCTAACAAAAAAAAACTCTGAGCTCATGACAGCCGTGGACAGACATCCCCCGGAGCTGTGCAAATGGGAAAATAAATTGACCGCCAGCACGTGACCAGTGACCCACCCAAAAACAGCAACTAGGGCGATTAAAAATGATTTAACCAAATTTACCGCGAGCACAGGGGCCTCCCAGATGAGGTGAGAACCCATTCCCGTCGCCCGGAAGAGAAAATCCGGAGACGCCCGTACCGACACAGTCGCGGAGGCTACACTCCGCTCTCCCCGCACGCCATCCCATTCACACCCGACTCTGATTACGTCACGGACACGTGGGTCCAGCATGACGTGGGTCCCGAAAGACAGTGGAACACGAGCGAGCAAACGAGCGTCGCCAAGCGCACGACCTTCACCGCTGTCAAGGCTGCACAGCACAAAAAACGTTCACCTCTGCGGGCAAAAACCAGCAAGCGAAAATACTACACACACAAAAAAAAAAACTAAAAAACCAAGTCGTAGCGGTAAAAACTCGGGAAACGATAGCCAGAAGCAGCAGGAAAAGGGTAGGAAAGAGAAGGCAAGAGTTAAAGCTAAGCGAGGAGAAGAAGGCAGCAGTAAAGTAGAGGAAGAGGCGTCCCAATCCCACCTCGACCTCGACTGCCTCTCCCGGGCTCCCACGCCCACCCATCCCCACCACCGGCTCATCGCTGCTGCTGCGCTCCGCCGCGGAGCCCTAGGCGGAGCTGCGGATCCCGAGATTCCCGGCAGCACCGCCCCGGAGCTCGCCGGCTTCGGCGGGCTCGTCCCCCTCATGCCTTTGGCGCCCCGATCGGAGCCGATCGGTGGCCGCCTGGGGAGACACAGCAGCTCGCCGAGCGCCGGCGGAGAGGCCGCGGGAGCGGAGGCGGCAGAGGGGGAGGGGGAGGAGGAGGAAGGGGAGGATGGCGCTCTTCCGCAAGTTCTTCCTCAAAAAGACCCCGGATCGGCTGCTCGAGATCTCCGAGCGCGTCTACGGTATAATGCTCGCCACTCTCCGTCGAGCTGGTTCGTGCGGGTGTGAGATTCGCGGGGGTGCTTCATGTTCTGTGGAGGATTTTGGGCTCCCGCTTGGTTTTGGGGGTTTGGAGTTTTCGTGAAGTGTTTTTTTTATATATGAGTTTAATATAATCGAGCTGGAATTTGGCGCAGTTGGAAGCAGGAGTGTTGGCAATATGCAGCTAGATTTATTAATTTTTGAATTGGATTCTGTGGCATCCATTTGGTGCGTTTGTGGGTTTGGAGCCGTGGAAGTAGTCTTTAGATTTAGCTGCATTTGGCTTTAATCGCTGAACTCCTCCTTTGAATTTGATGGTGTTTCTGGAGGTTTGCTCTTTAGGAAGCTTTGGGTTTAACTGCATTTGTCTTAAATTAGCATGTTCATCTCCACCCTCACACTGCCCACAGATTCAATTGTTGAATCATGTTAACTATAATGGTGCACTTATCCATGGAAATAAGGTGAACCAAATACTTGAATTGTGTGGAAATTTGGAAGTTTAGGATATTTGCAATTGTTGAAATGTGGTGCTTCTAGCCTGATGTGCGTACATACCTTTCGATTTGGTTAATACTAGGTGAATAATGCAATGATATGTATCTGACTGTGCAAATGTCTACGAATGTCTTTTCAGTGTTTGACTGCTGCTTCTCCACTGATTCCATGGGTGAGGATGAGTACCGGGATTACTTGAGTGGCATTGTTGCGCAGTTGCAGGAATTTTTTCCCGACGCATCATTTATGGTATCCAATTTTTGGTCTGGGGACAAAAGAAGCCGGATTTCAGATATATTATCTGAGTATGACATGACAGTAATGGACTACCCGCAACAGTATGAAGGATGTCCGTTGCTTCAGCTTGAGATGATCCACCATTTCTTGAAGTCATGTGAAAATTGGCTCTCAGTGGAAGGACAGCATAACATGCTTTTGATGCATTGTGAGAGAGGGGGCTGGCCAGTGCTTGCATTCATGTTGGCTGGACTGCTTTTGTATCGCAAAACATACACTGGTGAGCAGAAGACACTAGATATGGTCTACAAGCAGGCTCGAAGGGACTTTATACAGCAGTTCTTTCCCTTGAATCCTCAGCCTTCACATTTGAGATATTTGCACTATATAACAAGACAAGGAGGTGGTTCAGAATGGCCTCCTGTTAGCAGATCCCTCATCTTGGATTCAGTAGTTCTCAATTTTGTTCCACGATTTGACATAGATGGTGGTTGTAGGCCATATTTGCGTGTACATGGGCAAGATTCAAGTCCTGGTAACAAGAGTGCAAAGGTCCTTTATGAGATGCCAAAAACAAAGAAGCATCTTCCGCGTTATGGACAGGTGACTGTCTCCTAAAATACTTGTATGTTTATATCCAAATCCAAAATCTACTGACATATGGTTGCGATGCAGGCAGAAGTCCCTATAAAATTAAGTGTATTCTGCCGTGTTCATGGAGATGTGGTACTTGAATTCATCCATATTGGCGATAATATGGAGCACAAGGAAACAATGTTCCGGGTCATGTTCAATACTGCATTCGTTCAATCAAACATACTTGGACTGAATCGTGATGATATTGATGTTGCTTGGAATGTGAATAATCAGTTCCCAAGGGACTTCCGAGCTGAGGTACTAAACTCACCTCTTCCTATATGCCTTTTACTTTCTTTCTCTTTATCTATGCACCATGAAATCTTAAATATAGTTTTTTCTGAAAAAAGTATTATTAATATAGCTCAATTTTTCAACCAGGTACGCTTTTCGGACCCTGATTCATTCAAGCCTGCTGCTACCGTTGAGGAGGTAGCTGATGATGGAGATGAGACCGATGTTGCTTCGGTAGGAGAGGAGTTTTATGAAGCTGAGGAGGATTGGCATGATGCTAGAAAAGACCCAGAAACTCAGTCAACTGATGGTGGAATATCATTAGATGGTATTGGAGAATTTGATGGTGGGGCGGCAACTGAAGAAAGAAGCAGCTTAGAGAAGCACCGATCTGATGAAGGTGTGAAGATTGTTGTCTCCCAGAATTTAGGTAGGATGAATGAGAAAGGGGCAAGTGCACCTACCTCAAGTGTTGAGAACCAAGAAGGTTTGCAGCGGCCCCATGAAGTTATTGCAGATTCTAAACTAAGCAACACTAATGGCCAAGAGAACAACGATGTGCATGATATACAGGTGGTTGCTATATTTGCAGATTCAGAGGGACACAAGTTTGGATCTACGTGTCAGGAGGACACGAAAGGTGTAATTGCACAAACTTTAGTCACAACAGTCGATCCAAGTGGCAGTGATGAAATTCAGTGCCAGGCTGATGAACAAACAAAAATCTCAGAATACCCTGATTTGGACTACACTGCTTTTGGCTCTCCTAGAAGTTTGTCACGTACAGATGTGGATACCCACTTGAGAACTACGAAAAATGAAGGGTTGCAGAATGGTGATATCAAGATTATCACCGAGAACACAATAAGTATGGATAATGAGCTAGTGATCTATGAAGAGAAAACTATAGTTATCAATGGTAATACTATACAGGAAGTAAAAAACGTTGTCAATGAAAAGAGCAGTGTGGCTAAGATAGACAAACCAATTATTGAGAGTAGAAACTCACTGGACAGCAACAATGGCAAGATTCAAACAGCGAAACCTTCCAATACAGCCAATGGCAAGTTGGATGGCCTTGAGGAAACCATACCTACAAAGAAAACCACTGTCCATAACAGAATTGTTGTCTTACCCGCCACTGAAGTAGCAACGGAGATAAAAGCCAAGCAAGATGGGCTTGGTGAGAAACAGGATTTTGGTATAGTTCTTCCTCAAAGTCGAACAGTAGCCAGGGCTAGGAGTCCGAGGCTTGAAAGTGATGACCGAGGGCAAATCCCTGATAAAGCTGTGTCATCAGTATTGAAGAAGATGGCAGTAGGCAATGCAAAGACGGAAGAAGAACCAAAGCTTGCCAAACCAAAAACAATACGTAGATGGATCTCACCAAAGAAGGAATCTGATGCTACCTCTGTGCATAGGCCATCTCACCCTCCATCTAGATACGATAGTTCACCGGCTGCACTGGCTATTCGATCCATGTCTACAGATGGTAAAATCAGTGTTGTGAGTGATGCACCTTTATTATCACTGAAACAACCATATGGCAGCAACTTGACACGAGAAGCAACATGTGCACCCTCTGCTCCATCGCCTCTACAAAAATACTTGTTACCAGGTGCACAAATTGCATCAAGAAGCCAGGTTTCTCCACCTCCTCCGCCTCCGCCTCCGCCTCCGCCTCCACCTCCACCTCCACCTCCACCTCCACCTCCACCTCCACCTCCTTCCAACTATTCTTCAAGTTCTACACCTATGCACAGGGGGTTAGCTTCAACAGGTTTGGCAAACTTACCTCAAGGTGCCTCTCAAGCTAGGTTGTTGGGAGCACAAAAACAGCCCTTTGCCCCTCCCCCTCCTCCCCCACCCCCACCTCCACCCCCGAGATCAGGTGTAGGTGGAAATACTCCACCTCCACCTCCACCTCCACCACCTCCTCCAAGGACAACTGGTGGTGGCATTACAGTACCTCCACCTCCACCTCCACCTCCACCTCCACCGCCAAAGCTAAATGGCAATGCAATCGCTCCACCTCCACCACCTCCACCCCCATTCACCATAACTCGATCAAGTGCTCCTCCTCCGCCACCACCACCACCACCACCACCAATGTCACGTTTGGCTCCTCCGCCACCTCCGCCGCCGCCACCTCCTATGGCACGTTCAGCAGTACCACCTCCCCCGCCCCCTCCTCCTGGCCGAGGAGCACCCCCACCCCCACCCCCGCCTCCTCCCCCTGGCCGAGGAGCGCCCTCACCCCCACCTCCTCCTGTTCCACGTGCAGGTCCACCACCACCGCCACCTCCTCCAGGTGCTCGCTCTGTACCTCCACCTCCTCCACCCCCTCCAGGTGCTCGCTCTGGACCTCCACCTCCTCCACCCCCTCCAGGTGCAAGTGCTCCACCTCCACCACCACCTCCTCCAGGTGCACGGCCAGGAGCTCCACCTGCTCCTCCAGGTTCACGGCCAGGAGCTCCACCACCACCGCCTCCTCCAGGAGCGCGACCAGGAGCTCCACCTCCCCCACCTCCACCTGGAGGTGGAAGAGGACCTCCACCACCTCCTGCACCTGGAGGGCGTCTTGGTGGCCCTCCTCCACCTCCACCACCAGGAGGACGTGCACCAGCTCCACCTAGAGCACCAGGTGTCCCACCACCACCAGGAAGTAATCCATCCTTAGGCAGAGGACGTGGGGCTGTACGCCCTCTGGGATCAGCTTATGGGGCTGCTGCCTCACGTAAGTCGACGTTGAAGCCCTTGCATTGGGTTAAAGTGACAAGGGCCCTTCAAGGTAGTTTGTGGGAAGAACTGCAGCGCAACGATGACTCGCAGAGGTATTTTTCTTTATCATACAGATCATAGTCATGTACAACATTATGATCAGTGCAATTAACTCATACTGATATTTGTTGTTGTTGCTTTCGACATATTTAACAGTGTGTACTTTTTCCTTGCAGTGTTTCGGAGTTCGATATATCAGAACTTGAGAGCCTTTTTCCTGCAGCTGTTCCAAAGTCCGACGACAGCTCAAAATCTGAACGTAGAAAATCACTTGGATCAAAACCAGAAAAAGTGCACCTAGTAAGTATTATTAACAGGCCATCTTTTGAAGTATGAGTATGTCAAATGTGTGATATTATTTCCTGAGCCATCATTTTCTTCCTGTTTGGTCCTAAATATTGTGCTATGATATCGAATTAGCTTTGGTTGTTATTTAGATCCCTAAACAAAATTAATAACCATTAATTTGAACATGGTGAACTATTAATACATTTCTACTTCAGAGTTTTTGGTGACTATCCAAAATGTTTTTTTTCTTTTCTTAATTATAAATACTATGGTGTAAAGTTTCAATTACTTAATAGTTTCACCATTTTTTTAAAAAATCTTGTCTATTCTGACACTTAATATGTGAATAGGTTGAGTTGAGGAGGGCAAATAACACAGAGATCATGCTGACAAAAGTTAAGATGCCACTCTCGGATTTGGTGGTAAGAATGAGGACAGTACACAAGATAAGGTGTCAACATTTTATAATTTCTGACATGTTGCTGATGATTGATTTCTCCAGTCTGCAGCTCTCGCGCTGGATCAATCTACCTTGGATGTTGATCAAGTGGAGAATCTCATAAAGTTCTGTCCTACGAAAGAAGAAATGGAACTTCTCAAGGTGCACAATACGAGATTGTTGCTTTACTAGCATGGTGACCTCATTTTCTAAAAAAGTTTCTTGCTCCTTTTTTTAATAGAATTACACTGGAGACAAACAAAATCTTGGGAAATGTGAACAGGTAATGGGTATATTCTGTAAACTACCTAACTGCATATGGTTTCTATGCTCATTACATGTAGGGAACAAAAGCTAATGGTATTTGCATGTAAGATCACATTTAGCATTGGATGCACTGAAGTTACACATAGCTTTATGCAAGTTAGATATAACTACATGGCTAGGTGTGTTTACAAGAGACTATTCTCCTAGTGCAGTTCTTCTTAGAATTGATGAAAGTGCCTAGAATGGAGTCGAAACTGCGAGTATTCTCCTTCAAGATCCAGTTTGGTTCACAAGTTGCTGATCTTAGAAGAAGCTTGAATATCATAGACTCTTCTTGTAATGAGGTATGCTAATAATTAGTCATAGTAAACTCCAATTGGTTTTGCATTTATCTATTAAATAAAATTCTGTTTATCAGATCCGAACTTCTCTCAAGTTGAAAGAAATTATGAAGAAAATCCTTCTCCTTGGGAATACTCTGAACCAGGGAACTGCTAGAGGTAACAATAAATTGTTGCTTTTGTTTATCGTTCAGTTTTGTCGACAGTTTGATTGACAGCAAGATCGTGTAAGCCTTTCTTTGTGCAATTGTGCAGCTTGTTTCAATAAGCTAAAAGATTAGGTAGAAAACTTTGGCTGGACCTATAATGAGTAGCAGTGTTGTTTCACGTTGTTGCTTTGTCTCTATCATGCATGTTCTTTCAAAAGCAAAAAAATCTACAGTGCATGTGCTTTGATTAAATTTGTTTACAGCTGAGTACTACTTGCACTTCACATGATAACTGGCAGACTCAAGTAGGACTGTTCTGTGGTTTGAAAACCATAGATCTATCTCTCCTGAACTTAGGATGCCATGGCATATTGCTATGTTACATAGCCACTGCATATTCTCCATCTTCTACTCGATCAATAGGTGTACAATGTTTCAGTTTGAACCTGTATTCTTGTCACCATTGTCTATTGTTGTTTTTATGCATGCAACCAAGAAAGTGAATAGATTCTAAGACATGCAATGAACTGTATTTTGCATAAAGGTCGTCAGATGTTCTGTGAGTGCTGTATGGGATAGGTAGTTCAGTAGTTGATCCAGCAACTTGTTTTTAGTGCCATGTGAAATGCAGTTGGGCACTTAATTCTGCTTAATACACCAAAAAAATTGAAATACTAGGTTCTGGCTAGTTAGAGAATCCTTTGAACTTTCTGTGATTATATACTATTTATGTTATTGGTCTGGTTCTTAGCTTTGTGGCTATATTTGCTTACAGGTGCTGCGGTTGGCTTCCGGTTGGACAGTCTTCTAAAACTTACAGATACCCGGGCAACAAATAATAAGATGACACTAATGCACTACCTCTGTAAGGTATGGTTCACCTTCTGTTGAAACTTGAGTACTCACATGTCCATGTACTATAGAGTACATTTCGTTATGATGGTTATTCGGTTCCCAGTTGGTTAGTTGTTTAACTCTAAATGGAACCCATGTTCTGCATTCTGTTATTTGTTAAATTAGGATCACAAAATTGAAATGTGTGAACATTTGGTGAGTGAGTGGGGCAGCAAGCTACTTGTGTCCTGACTCCTGAGTAGTTTGTGGGATCCTTGTCGGAGTGGATAAAGCTTAATGAGAAGATTGTCTGGAAACAATTATGAAATATTTAATCTTAAACAAAGCCTTTTTGTTTATTAGGGCCATGAGACTATGGGGTTATGTGTATACTGTGCTTGTGCAGTTTTGTGCACTGCTGGAGCAGCCTTTTGTACAACTGCACTTGATATTTGCTGTTTTTTTATTCTCGAATAACGCAGGAGAACTGCGTGTCATTTCGTTAAGAATGAGTACGAGACCGTACAAATGTACTGGAAAAACAGGGGAGGCGTCAAGAGGTCTGTTCGATGGGTTTCAACCGAACCTTAATAGTGTTATGGTTTCAGTAAAAGATGAGCTCCTCCTGTGGAGTTTGGCCGGAGCTCGGGGAATATCTAATCTCCTTGCTCTAGAGCCAGTCAATGCATGAGTCCTCTCTCTAGTAGGTCTTGGGTCAAGTTTGTAAACTGTGAGAGACACATCATTGATGTAAAAGGGTGTGCGTATGTGTGTGGTTGTACGGGGTTTCTAAACCCACTCCTTTTTTCTTCTTAATATAATGATGCGCAGCTCTCCTGCGTATTCGAGAAAAAAAAGGCGTCAAGAGGTCTCCCCCTACCAAAAGTCCAAAACCCAACACACCCTGTCTTACTAGCCTTTTAACAAGGGAGGCGAATGTGATCTTCACAACCTACCTAGACCCTAAAGGTCAGGAGAGAGAGAGACCTTGTGAGGAGCTCCTGGAGGGCCGTAACACCAGCCATACACCACAAACTGCCCTCCTCAACCACGTTGTATAAGAGGATCTGAACATCCAAATCACAAGTGTTCCTGTGCTTCTAGAGCTCCCAAGCAACAAGGATGATCAGGGAATTCAATTCTTCAGAGGACTTTTTAAAGTATGACACCACCAGCCATAGAAGCGACTAGTAGATTCTGGAGCCCTTACTGCATAAAGTTTTAATTTCTGGAAGATGAAGGTTCCAGACCTGCCATGCAAACACACACGGGGCTGCTTGGAACCTTGGCCAAACACTGCGTCTCCTTGCTGAGCTAGAAGTTGGAGTGGGCAAGACGTTTGGATTTTTAGCCAGCTTACATTGGGTTCTGCGTTGGCAACATTTTCCTTGCCCAAGCAAGCTAGCCAAATTGGCTTGCCTGGGCCGTTGTTTGCCCAGACAGGCTAGGCGAGGCTAGCTGGCTGAGAAACCAAGCAGCCCCTATTTTCTTCTGCCTGGTCGCAGAAGGGACAAGTTGTTGAGAGCAAGCCAAACCAAAAAAAAAATGCATTTTAGAGGAACCCAACATTTCCAAACTTCTCTCCAGGGGTGATGGTCCCCTGAAAAAAAGATGCATATGCCGACATGCTGCTATAGGAGCCCAAATGGTCAATTTCTAACGATATTGATCAGCAAACTGATGTTGTTAGCGCTTGAGCTATTGGGCCTGTTTGGAACCGCTTTTGTTCTGATTCTGGTGCAAAAAAACCGGCAAACGGCCCCAAACGCCTCGATTCCCACACTGCTTGACCATGATTCCCTTCCCCGTGCAGAAACGTGACAGTGGAATCGGTTATCCCTGATCATTGGGGAAAATCCCCTCAGTTCGGCGCCGCATCCTGCTAGCTCAAGCTTCGCTCTGCCCGCTCGAGCCCCCCACCCTTCTGCCTCTGCTCTCGAGCTCCGCCTCTCCTCACTCAGGCACCGGATCGGCCTCCTCACGCCGAGCGGAGGGCGTTGCTAACGGGCGGCGGCCTGCCTCCTCTTCGCCGAACTCCTCACCCTCGTCGTCCTCGCCGGAGCCGAGCACGTCCTTGAGTTCTTTGCCTGGAATATAGTATACCAAATGCTAAGCTTTTTCTTCCCGTGATTCTTATAAAGGCTCTCTGTTGAAGAAATCTAGCTTTTATTCAAAGTGAGGCGAAGAAAAGTTGTCCCAAACAGGGGCATTGTGCGCCTCTTCACATTTCTTTTAGGGATCAATTGAAATAGGTCTTGCCCTGCAGCTACCTATCAGCCCAGGATTTGGTTGACATACCAATGTACCATTGCCGATGATTGTCTTGACAGCAACATTGAACAGAGCTTGAGCATTCTTTGGGACATGGATCGGCAGCCTAGACCAAGACCGGGAGGCATCGTTTTTTTCCAACCAAAGCCAACAGATTCAGGGTTGTGTATTACTGTATTCCCAAACCCCCAAACTGTAGTGGCTGTTGTACACGCGCCCAAGGAATCATACAGTTCTTGCCATTGGTCTGTACCTGCTGTTATCTTATAGTGCTATACTGTATTGATCTCATGCCAACCTTTTGATTGGATGGACAGTCACAGATGTAAAATCAGATCGTACTGATTCGATGGGATAGACGAGGCATTAGAGTCACAGATGCAAATCCAAATGGTTGATAGTTGGTAAATTTCAATACATAGGAATGTCTGTGTATTTGAGGGCGCTACTCCAGGCTTCCGTTCCATTTTATGGAACATTAAAAGAATCCAAATTATGGTGTATGGCTGGAGTGGAAGTGCTTCCAACTTATGGCCTTGATGTCTTTGCCAACATAGTATGGTAGTCGCTTCATGAGGGTGTGTGGTTGTGTGTTGCTGTGGTTCGTGGGTCTGTGCCTTTTTTGTTTTTGTGTGTTCTGCGCTTTGTGTTTGTCCGCTTGGACTTTTACCCTTCTTGATATAATAACGCGCAGTTCTCATGCACGTGTAAGAAAAAAAGTTGGTAAATTGCAAATCAGCTACTGACATTTAGTGTGAGAATTAGGCCTGCAACTGCAACTTGCAACAAGCACTGCTGTTTGATCCATTACTGTGATACACATAAAATGGTCAATAATTTTTACCACTCCAGAATCAAATTAGGTTCATGAATCCATCCAATAGTTTAACAGCATTGGAAATTGCATAACTTTGACAAGTACTGTCTGACACACTGACTTTACTGGAGTATCTATAGATGTTTTTGCTATGTTCTTGAACTGCTATAGCTTATAATTTGATTGTGTCTGATTTACTGTAATACGAAGTGATTTTCACGTTATTTTCCACACATATATACTGACAATTTCTTGGTATCAGGTACTTGCTGCAAGATCTCCACAGCTTTTAAACTTCTATGTGGATCTTGTTAGCTTAGATGCTGCATCAAAGGTTTGGGTTTCCCCTTGATATACTATTGGATGGTGTAAAATGTAACAGGTCTTTGCAATATGTACTTTCTTCTAATTGTTAATGCTGAACAGATACAACTAAAAATGTTGGCTGAGGAAATGCAAGCAGTTAGTAAAGGGCTGGAAAAGGTTCAGCTTGAGTCTGATGCTTCAGAAAGGGATGGTCCAGTATCCGAAATTTTTCGTGAGGTCAGGACATAATAATCTGATTTTGAATTCCTATTTTCGTAGAAGATATGATTGTGGTGTGTGTTGTAACTGGGTCAGTAACCCCTTTTCTTAATATAATGAAGCTCAGCACTCCTGCGATTTCGAAAAAAGAAGAAGCATTGATGTATTTTCTTAGCTAGTAAGCTTTAGTGAAAAACACAACCTGGCATTTGCGCAAATGAAAGTCTTTTTTCTTAAAATCGGGACCTAATTGTTTGAAGAATTCCCTCTGCTGCATGGACTGCTCAGAGCCTCAGATAGGCTTTCACTAATTTTAAATGGGCAAGGCAACAAGTTCAAAACACAATAATAAATACGCTATATGTTCTCATCCATGTGACTAGTCCATGCAGATAGATAACCTTTTCTTTTTGTGCTTGTTCCAAAAGAAAGCTATACACAGTTTAATCTATCTTAGATGCTGAAACTGACATTGTAAAGTTGCATTGTGTTCCTTTGTAACTGTAGGATAATTGAGTGTCTCAGTATCTCTATTGCTTCTAAACTGGCATTATTTGCATTGTGTAGAAACTGAAAGAGTTCACCGACAATGCTGGAGCTGATGTGCAGTCGTTATCTTCATTGTTTTCTGAAGTGGTATGCTTTCTCTCATCTTTTTTTTTTTGTTTATAGTACACATGCAATTTGCCCTTCATTTCTTGTTGGTTGAGTTTTAAACTTGGTTCCAGGGTAAAAAGGCTGACGCGCTGATTAAGTATTTTGGTGAGGATCCTGTTCGTTGCCCCTTTGAACAAGGTAAGCAGATATGTTTTATTTGAACATGCTCGGTCTAAATTATTATCTGTAGGATTTTAGCTGGTTCAAGTAATATCCCTGCATCTCCTTACCCTGCGGTGACTATTTTTCTGCAGTGATCTCTACACTCTTAACATTTGTAACAACATTTCGAAAAGCACATGAGGAGAACCTAAAGCAAGCTGAGCTTGAGAAGAAAAAAGCTGTAAAGGAGGCAGAAGCAGAGAAGGCCAAAAAACACAATTAACTAGCAAAAATGTACTGTATTTCATATATTTTGCAGTTTTGGTGAACTTCATAAGCTCATTATATTTATGGTTTTTAAATACTGTTCGCAGGACTTAAACCGTCAAATCCAAGCCGGCAAGCTAAACAAACCTTAGAGAGGACAAGGTCTACAAGCAGACGAGGAAGAGACGTTGGGTGATAGATATCCGGAATGGCCAGCTATATTGTGCTGTGCTTCTGATCTGCTCGGGCAAATGGACGACCGTTAGATGATGCATTTCTGGGCAAGGGAAGTTTCGTGGATGGACGCTGGCATCTGTCGGATGCAGCGCGATCGCATCAAAGAAACTTCACCCTCTGCGGTATTTTGTGCTGACATCTCTTCTCTGTCACCAATACATCGAAATCATTTTCTCCGAATTACTAACTAGTTTCTTATTACAGGTGTCACTGGAGAATGCCGACTTCTTTTTTTACCCATGTCGGCCATCAGGGCCCAGTGCTAACTTCTGACTGCTGTAAAGAGTTGCTAACACTGATGCTAACTCCATTCTTTCTTTTGTTTTTTCATGTTACTTTTCCATTCTTTCTAACAACGGTGGCCAAGTACAGCCATGGCTTTGAAAAAGATTAGCCTGGTGCTTAGGTGGAAAATTGTAAAAATTAGGCATTAGGGTGAAAAAGGTATGAAGATAAAGATAATCTAGGGGCAAAGAGTATCAGGGAGTAAATATGAGATGTAAACTCAGCCCGTAGTTTAGTTGTAAGTTTTGTAGCGACTATCGTCACTTTATATGATCATGATGCAGTGAATGCGTCCTCGGCTTTATATCAGCCTTGTCGACTACGTGTTGCCTGTACGTCTGACGCGCCGTCCATTGTTATTATGCTTCAAAAATTAGGCATTGTAGCAGGATGAGAATTCTTGTGACGGAAACATGTGCAACTAATCTGAAGACTATATGAGATAACTACAGGTTTTCGAGAACTTTTTCACAGGTTATCAAAGGTTGATATTTATTTATTTTTACTTCGTTGTAATGTCGGTTGTTGGAACACGTTTCTCTGCTAAGTTTCTGTCATGGAAGCGATCAAATGTAAGTCACGATAGTTGGAGTCGACACATGTCTGCCTGTTTTCATTTCATTGACATCGACAGTTATGCACTGATGCTAGAAATATAAGGGTAGAAAGAGCAAGGCATCGAGCTTAGGTCTACGGTGAGAAGACACGTTGAGATGGCCGAGGTATGTGAGAAGAAGCCGAGGTATGTGGATGAGAAGAGTGGTTCAATAACTTTTTATAGATTGCCGAGGTATGTTTGTCCAATTTAAATACCTCCTGTGCATACATGTAAAGTTGTAACATTGACAAAATTAATTTGAAGAGAAACATAATAGTCACAACAAATCAGCCATAGCTATAATAAATCATGTGGAACAGAGTGGTCTCAGGAGATGAACGTGCAGCACTGTGTCAGAAGTCTGTTGTCCGGGTCCATGGCCAAAAACTCTGCAGCACGGCTAACAGAGGTCAAGAGAGGACAACAGCAGTAGGTGAGGCGAGCCCTGTGTGTCTCCTAGCACAAGGGCCGCCAAGGCCACCACTCCACTGTGCTGTCTGCCCCATGCGTTGCGCCAAACCAAAGTCCGAATCACATGCATGCTGGCAGCGACATCCTCCTGTTGATTCTTTTCTTGAGGTGCCGCTCTCTTATCTATTACTTTTCCTATAATCCAAACTCCAAAGTGTTTAGAAGCTAGTACTACCAAACTAGTATACTAGCCAGCCCTAGCCAAGAACTTGCTCGCCATAAGAAGTCAGAGCCCAGCTTTCTTTTTAAACTGGTTTTGAGACTTTGACAGCACACACCCATCATCAGTCCCTCGACTCAAAGTCACAGAGGGGCATCTTGACGAATGCCAACAACACCTATAGGACATGGGGAGATGCCAGGCAGCGGTAGAGAACACGGGCATCAGGTTACAACAAGTGCATGTGCCCGCGGTAGATGGAAATGGTACTCGTCTGACTCTGATTGGTTCATTGAAAAACCCAGTGGTAGTGTGACCGTGTGAGCATGGTACCACACTACCACGTACGTACAAACAAGTCAAGTATTAGTATTCTGCACGTTCCTATATAATGGAGCAGTACCCTCTTGGGTTTTTTTTTCTTCTTCCTTCTTTCTTTGCTTCAGATTAGTAAAACTTCTTCAAATCAGGGGTGATGTTCCTTAAATGCCATATGGTTGCAATTGATAAATCAGGGGCCTATCTACAACTACTCATCAGTCTCTAATAATCGACGATCAGTAGCTAGCTACCTTGCTTTTTACAGCTACTATATCTCGGTATCTGTTACTGAATAAAACATATAGATTTGGTTACTGAGGATCCAGAAAAGCAAGCAACTATGCAGAATCGCCGACACATGGAAATAGGATAAGCGAGATGATTCCTTGCTTAAGTTAAGGGTCAACTGTTCCTGGCGACGGCATCATGAGAAACCTATGCAGAGAAAGAGAGCACTATCCAAAAGGGCAGGCAAAATGAGTGCGTGAAATGAGGCGATCCATATGCATGGTCAGGGCTCATTATTCCTTTTTTTTCGCCTGTTGCCTTATGACGACTTTAGCTCATTAACATTTGAATCATGGGGTGCTGACTCTTGACATTTTGCTTGAGCATCGCATTGCGTCCTTTTTTACGACAAGGAAAAGGCTGACACTGTGTGATGTGATCAGAAACTTCATGAACTTTCAGTAGGCTGCACGAGTTTCGACGATTCACCCATCTGCAATGCTTGCGTTTGTAGTACTCCTTGATAGTAAAGCTTATCGAGAGGTACGTTGTTGATGGCTTCAAGGAGAACAACAACAGCAAAGGACAAACCTGGCACAACAATTCAGTACTAACCCACAATTGTTTTTTTTTTCTAACCCCAAAAGGTAGTAGTAGTATAAGCTCAAGGCTAGTTTTGTAGCAGTACTACTACTACAAATCAATGTTGAGTTGTTGGCACTTGACAGACAGAATCGTGAACAATAGGACCTCAACTTTAAAAAAAAAAAAAATCTCATCCCCATCACATCGAATTCCTATTCTCCATCACATCGAAATATCGGTACAAATATGAAGTACTAAATCTAGATGAAATAAAAAAACTAATTGTACAATTTTATTGTATTTTGCGAGACAAACATTTTAAGCATAATTAATCAATGTTTAGACAATTATTATTAAATAAAAACAAAATCGCTATAGTATGACGTGACAACTACTACAGAATTTTGGATCTAAACACAGCCAAAATGATGGTGTCAGCATACTACTAGTTTTGTAAATCGATAACTGCTGATCCCTGACAGACTGTTGTGTACGGACGACGTGACACTGTCATGGATACTGAGGGGTATTTGGTTGTGGAACTTTTTATAGTTCCTTATCACATCGGATGTTTGATACTAATTAAATGAATTAAATATAATTTATATTATAAAACTAATTACAACGTCAAGTAGTACTTCACGAGACGAATCTATTAAATCTAATTAATTCATCATTAACATATGTTTACTGTAATACTTTATTATCAAATCATAGACTATTTTATATCAATAGATTTGTTTCGTAAAATAGTCTTCGGCTGACAAATTAGTTTTATAAATAGTCTATATTTAATACCCCTAATTAGTGTCTAGACATCCGATATGACTGAGACTTAAAATAAGTTTCTGTAACCAAACACCCCCTGAGACTATGCACAGTGGAGTCCGTTAACTGTTATAAGAAAAAACTAAAGTCCATACTGAAGTCGTAATGAAGTGAAAAAACTAACGCAACGCTACTGCTGTAATCGCTCACTGCAATCAAGCGAACCCCGCCTAGGAAAAAAGTTAGGTGAAGACCATTCCTACGGAAACATGTTAGAGATTGCCCACGTACTCCGTTTTTTCCTACGGAAACATGTTAGAGATTGCCCACGTACTCCATTTCCTCTAATTCTTCTAACGACGGAGAAAAATATCATTCTACATCCGCTTAGATTCCTCTAAGCCGTAATCAGAGGAGAAAAAAAAACACGCCGATTCCTCTAACGCGTGTGAAGTCAAAACTAATTTTTATTCTTCTCCCGTGTAAATGTGGTTATTCCGTTCAATCATTTATCACGCTAAAATAAAAACCGTATAAAAAGTAGACACATATTCATTCATTTATCACGTACACTTGGGTTACACGCTAGCAATGATTTAAATAGCGCACTAAAGTGGCAAGTTTTTCTGGGCGCTATGCGCCGCTATTGCGCCGTTGTAGCGGCAGCTAAATGATGTAGCGTCAGGTAGCTTAACACGCTATAGCGCGCTATTTTATTACAATCAGGCAAAACCAGCAAAACAGTCAATCGACTAAACATTAAACATATTCCCATGATAATCATAAGTTCATAAGTCATAAATTCATAATATAATAATAATATTATTATTAAGTTTATAAGTTCATAACTCATTCATAAAAAACCAAAACCACATCAACACAATACTTGACATAGTTCTTTTGGATCGTGTATGTTCCCTGAATCGGTCCCTTAGTGGGCTTAAACTGACCGGACCGTAGTTTTTTTTCTCAACTAGGGAAACGGTGATAGCGGCAATTTAGCGCGCTATGGCGCTATTTTCAATTTAGCGGCGCAATAGCGTGATATAGCGTCAATAGCGCTTATAGCGTGAAAAAGAGGAATAGCTTCGCGTAAAGCTCTTTGGGCAGCTATAGCGACGCTATAGCACGAAAATAACGCGCTATTTAAATCCATGCACGCTAGCAAATCCTAAAAGTGGTTATTTCATTCATTTACCATTAGTGGCGGAGCCCGAATTTAATATAAGGGGGGCGACAAAAAACAACTAGCTCATAAAAACTGCTTAAGTTTCTCATTGTTATAGATGGTCAGCCCAAAGGGCCAGCATAAGCACGATCCAAAAACACACGAAATTGAAAGTACATCTAGCCCTTTAGTGGATTTTGGTGAATTGAGTAACAACACAATTAAAGGTCTAACGAGTTTGCTAAGTGTATCAAAGGTTCAACAAGAAAAGCAAATTTGATGGTATTCCACACAATGTTAAAATGAAGGTCAAATTATGTATTATTGTATTGAAGACTATGGAAACAATCTAGATCAAGCAAAAGACAACAATGCAAATGGAATCAATGAAATAACTTTTATGTTGTGGGATATCATAGTATCATGTCAAAGCAAGCACACTTGAGAAATGGCAAATGAGACATGAGTTGATAGTTATGTATTGGTCTCTATATTGGCTTGCTTTGCATGAACAAGAAGAGTTGGATAATGGACTAGTGTTGATCAAGGATTGAATAATGAATCAATAGTGCATTAGTGAGAACACCAAGCAAAGGTCAAATGACAAAGGAGACAATGTATATTGGATATAATATGGTCTCTACTTTAGTTTGCTTGTATGGACAAAGATTTGGAGAATCACTTTGCATTAATATGATCAAGCCAAAATAAGGAAGATCTAAAGAATTGTGAATTGGCTTGACCATATTGATGTGGAGTCACATATATCAAAGCTTGATTGATCTCAACATTCATATCTATAAGATACTCAAGCAAGGATCACAATATTGAAGAAAGGGTTTTCAATCGGTGCTTAATATGATGTGACTTGAGTATGGCTTGATAAGGTGAAGATAGCAAGGAAAGGACTTCAAGGTACTAAGCAAAGGTGAAGGTCAAGGAGACCGAGGTACTATGGCTAAGGTGAAGAAGAGAGTACTTGCATTGAGTCAAAGTACTAATCAAGGTATGAGAAGTCATATTATGTTGAGGATCAATTTATTAGTGGTAGTGACTTGAAGCTATGGGCTGAACTCATATGTGTTGGAAGATTCAAGTCACAATCTCTAAGGTGTATTTACTCAAAGAGATGAGATAATGATGATTGCAAACACATGCTCAAGGTATTATAAGAATGAGGACAATACATTCAATGGTGCAACCCTAAATTATCAAAGGATGCGGTGACCAATTCAAAAGCATTTAATTTATTTGATGTTTTGAATTTGAGTTTAGGAAAGGCCGTACTACAAAGGGGGTGCAATGTGCATGCTTAAATGTGCAACCAAGTGCTCAAATTCCACCAAACATCTTCTCATACCTTGCCCATACTCCCTACAAAACAGTTTTTCATTCAGAGCATTTTTGGCAGCGCAGCGGTGTTGTTCTCCTGAGTAGCAGTGCTGCAGCCCAGCAGTGTCGGGCTGTAGTCCAGCAGTGCCGGACCTGTCCGGTAGTGCCGGGCTGTAGCCCAGCAATGTCGGGACTTGAAGTGTCCGTTGGACAGTAGAGGGTATTTATTTCCCCTCCCTGCTGCCCCAACGGTCATCTCGACCATTCCCTTCCCTAGTGCTCATAGCAGCAGCTCTCTCCCTCTCTCTAACTCCATTGGAGCCCCTCAAGCTTTATCTCTTTGATTCCTCTCCAATCTTTGAGAGATTGAGCCTCCAAACTTCATTAGACAACAACACAAACTGTTCTTCATTGTCTAGAGCACTTAGTTTGCGTTCAAGCCGATGGATTGCATTCGTTACTCTTGGAGCTTGCTCCTAGCCGGCTAGAGCGTCGCCCGTAGAGCTTACCAACTTGTGTGACAGCCCCGGGAGGTTTGTAACCATCTCATTGAAGCTAAGAAATTACCCCTCACTTCAAGAGTTTACTCTCTTGATTTGAGAACGAGGGAAGGGCAAGCCTTGTGGGGCAAGCCTAAGTCTTGTGTGGCAAACCTCAACAACGTGGACTTAGGCCAGCCTTGGTGGCGACGCTGAACCACGGGATAAATCTTATGTCACTTGTGTTTGTGTTATTTGCTTTACTTGCATTTGTCCTCAAGGTGATTTCTAGGGTTTGGTCCCGATCTACTTGGTGGTGCAGCTCTTACCACTTTCAAGTGGTGCTAGAGGTTCCCTACACCTTTAGAAAGGTTTTCATTCAAGCACAATTTTCATTCTAGTTATACTTTTTGAATTGTGCTTAGTTCTGTCCTGGAGGCAAACACTGTCGGGCTTTAGAGCAGTAGTGCCGGGCACCCGACAGTGCCGGACCTATGCTGACAGAAAGTTTGTAAGTTTATTTTAAACAGGCCTATTCACCCCCTAATCCTGCTGGGTGACATCAATGTCCTTTCAGAAATGATATGACACCAAGGCTATAGTGCCAGTGTCGACATAGGTACGACATAATTATATTAGGCCGATCAAAATTTCTTTAGTCAACTAGTACAAAATATTAATCATAACATTTAAATCCAAGAAAATACATTCAAAGATACTAATTATGTATTTTCTCCGTCCCAAATTAACTGTCGTTTTTATGTTCATACCATATATTTGACTTGATTTATAGAAAATACGAACAACATTTATATCTTCAAATAATTTTGTTAAAAAACTAGACTTAAAAATCTTTCCGATGATACTAATTGTCTAACATAAGTATTAATATATTTTAATATAGATTTAATCAAAAGTATTTCTCGGAAAGCGAAAACGGCATTTATTTTGGAACAGAGGGAGTACTATAAATATTGATATTTTCTTATATATTTAGTTAAAGTTAAAAATATTTGACTTTCAAAGAATTGAGAATGACCATTTAGTAAGAGTAAGATCTTAATAGGCATACATGATAATATATTTTTTATATTTTTTTTGTTAATATAAATAGAAGATATAAATTATTTAGTAATTTTTTGTTTACCACATACACGCTAACCGTGTAGACACACTCTGATTTGAATACGCTTAATACGTGGGTATGTGTTTTGCTCAGCTCCGTATTTTCTCTTAAATTATTGCATTTGTTTGATTAAGATGAATGACTCCGTATTTGTTTGATTAAAAGGTGATGAAGGGAGGAGGGAAAAAGAAGATCACTAATCCAGCCGTTGCCTACAAGATAAATGGCTCAGATATGGCCACTGCATATCTTGCAGTGTGAATAGGCACTGCACACGATCTCTGTCCGATATTGCTGGATACTGGGAATTCAGATTAGCAGGAGGACGCCATCAGTGTAGTAAACTGATGCACATGGAAGGGGGTGCTACTTTTGGTTCGTGTTTGATGCATTATTTACTACGTTTTGCATGATAACACGCTTGGAGTGGAGGAATTTTTTTTTATATATGTCAGTTGCAGATGTTGATTAGATACCCAATAATGGGTATATCTATCCATATTCATATCCATTATAATTTTTTTCATAAAAACTCATATCTATATATATGAGGAATACTCCCTCCATACTCAAAAAAAGTTGCCGTTTAGGACAAGGTTTTAGTCAAACATTGGAAATATAAATCATGAATAACTTTTAAGTTGTTAAGTTTGAAAATGTAAAATCATATCAATAGATTTGTCTTGAAAAATACTTTCATAAAATTATATATATATATATTGTATTTCAATAAATATTTTTCAAAAATAAGTGGTCAAAGTTACACTTTGTGTTATTTTCTAAAACGACAATTTTTTTAAGCATGGAGGGAGTATAATTTTGTGTCTGTATACCTATGCCCATAGCGGATAACAAATGTCACATGCATCAAACTATGGCCGAATAACTATATAAGAAAATTACAAATCTAAAATATGTAACAAATGTAAACAAGGACATGTGTGTACGGACGCACACCGCGTGTGTGTGCGTGTGGTGTGAGTGTGTGAGTTGTATGCGTCTAAGTTGTACTCGATTAAAAAAAAGAGCGATGTATATATGCAGTTCGTTGTATATGGCACTAGTTGATGCTGGTTTGACCATGCTTCGGAGATTTTTTTGAGTTGAGGGTGGCTAAACTACGAATGCAATCGGGTATATACTTGTCCATTAGCGTAGAACCATACCTATGCTCACAAATCCAATGGGTAAGGATTTCTGTCCATTAATTAATATATATTCATTGATATGAAAAATAGCCCACAACCAGATGCTCTGTAAGGTAAAAATTCGTTAAGTTTTGGGCTGCAGGTATACCCATTGTCATCCCTACTTGTAGCAACTTTGACCATTTGTTTTTCTCTAAAAAATATTTTTTTACATATTTCAAAGTATATAACAAGAAAAATTACTTGATATGATATAAAAGGTTAGATAGCATCCATAAGCCTTTCTAGAAAAAAATGCTCGGAAAATGTGGTTAAATGGTATCTTAGGCTCTTTTTGATCTATTAGCTGATAGTAGTCAGCTAGTTAATATCACATATAGCTAATATTAGCTTGATAACAATTGACTACCTACCTATTAGTTGGGAGGGTGTTTGGATACACAACTAGTCGATGAAATAGTCGTTATTTCTCCAATTTCTCCACCTATCAATTGCTACTATCTAATTTTGTACAACTAGTGAAATAGTTGTTATCTAGGAGTCCAACTAAAAACTACCCACACTCCCCATATCCCAATAAATCAATTCCTATTATTTATTCTAGACAATTTTTAATTTTGATTAATTATATAAAAAATAACATATACTCCATCCGTTCTAAAAAACGCAATTCTAGCAATGAATCTGGACAAATGTGTGTCTAGATTGAAAGCTAGAATTGTATTTTTTTGGACGGAGGGAGAGTGACATAAAATGACCATCATGTGAAAATATATTATATGGTAAATCTAATGATACTAATTTCATACCATAGATTTTAATGTTTTTTAAGAAATTCAGTCAATATTAAAAATGCTTGACTTAAGACAATTTTAGAAATGTATTTATTTAACGACAGAGGGAGTAATAATCTATACCTGTTTGGATTCAAAAAAAAATATAATTATTAGTAAATAACTACTATCTAAAGGATCCAAACAAGATCTTATTGTGTGATTACCTTGAATGCCACTTCTTTAAGACTAAAGGGAGAATATAATTTTTGCAAATTCGTATCTCTTCATTGGAAGATTTTTTTTTTTGCTGAGAATATTTGCTTCACATCTATAACATTAATTGTTAGAGCTATGGCTCTTTGTACTAATTAGTGCTTGTGGAGTATTTATGTGCCAGCCAATTTTACTAACCGTTTCAGATGTAAGCAGATTTAGCACCATATCACATCAGATTCTTTTTTCCCTGCCAACAATTGATTGATGTAGCACATTATTAGTTTCTGGCCCACAGTAGAAAACACTGTATAATATACAATCTCATAGTTCAGTTCTGGTTTTGGGATTACCGTAAAAACTAACACATATTTTTTTTTACTGTGCTCTGTTAAACGTCCCTATCATGAAAAGTCCAAAGCTACGAGTACAAAAGTAAAAGGAAAAGACCAGTCTATCCGAGCCAAGGACCATGGATGACAAGGGGGTTAAACAAACCGGCTGTCACTGGGACCCACACTGACAGCCAGGCATCCCTGCTGCTACAGTCCTCAGTCATCACAGGGGAGACCAGACTGGTCTCTGGCAACGGAGGTTCACGTGAGCGCCCAAAAGGCCATGGCGAAGCAGCCACGGGCCACGCCAAACCAAAACCACCACCCTCTCCCTCCCTCCCCGCTCGCTTCTTGCAACTCCGCCGTAAATCTGCAGGCATTTAATGCTCTCCAACCTTTGGTCTCCCTCCCAAACGCGCCCCCATTCCATCCCATTCCCCTCTCGCCCACCAGGCCCCCAGGTCACAGATGCGGCAAGATCGAATCCATGGAGAGAGCTAGCAGTAGCAGAAGCCGCCGCGGGCTTGGTGCTTGAGCCCTCCATCCTTGGCCTCGGGGGTGGTCCCGGTTCCTTCTCCTTGCATTGATCGCGTCGATCTTCTTTCTCGTGTTTCGTTCTCTCGATTCTGCCTGCGGTTCTTGGGAGTAGCAATGAGGCGGCATGGGTGGCAGCTCCCGTACCACCCTCTCCAGGTTCGTCCTCGTCCCGGCTGAAATTCTGCGCCTTTTTCTTTTCCTTGCTGGGCCGGGCGTGGTTTCTTTTGTCGCCCGTGATGATTACTGAAGATTCGATGCGTCTCTCGCCTCGCGCGCATCCATCGCAGGTGGTGGTCGTTTCCGTCTTCATGGCGCTGGCGTTCGCGTTCTACGTCTTCTTCGCGCCCTTCGTTGGGAGGAAGGTGTTCCAGTACGTCGTCATGGGGCTCTACACTCCGCTGGTGAGACCTCCTGCTTGGCAGGCTCCTTCCTTCGATGCCATGCTGAGTTGAGTTGAGTGAGCGCCTTGTGTTTTGCTTGCCCGGGGCCTTTTGGTTGGATCCCCATCTAGGTTGCTGCATGATGGACCCAGCAGTGGTTGCTGGAGCTAGGGAAGGCACCGAATTAAGTGTGGTCTTATCACGAACTGCGTTGCTTGGCAGTATCGCGTACTCCGAATGTGTTTGGTAGGATTTCTGTACGTTTTGTTTGCTTGTTTAAGGGTGCTACGGAGTACGTACATCTTAAATCGTTTGGCTGACCTGGGCAATTCTTGTTTGTTGCGCCATCATGTGGCGTGCCTAACCCTGGAAGCAATGTCTAGTTCGTTCTGTTCAACAGCTTTGCTTCAGCCTCCATGGTTGGTGGAACTCGGGCTTGTGTCACAAGGTTAAGGACAACAGTGCATGCTTATATGTTGTTTATCTAACTCCATCGGGGAAATGTAGTTTCAGAGCAAGTGGGAGCTACATGTTCGTCAGGCTCTTGGTGCCTCTTCATTTCTGTCCACTTCACTACTGTCTTTGGGTTGTACAGTATGCCAGAACACGTGTTTGGTTGGATTTTGTAGCTTCGTTTGCTGGAGAGTGACATGTCATAAGTAGTGCTTGTATACTAACATTGTCAGTTTCGTAATGGCCGTAACCTTCGGGTACCATGTCATTACTCTGGGTGCTGCCTTGTTGTGATGATGCCAACTACTGAAAGACTGTTCCATGAAATGGGTCGTATCGTCCCTGCAAATTGCTGTCCTGGATTATTCTTTGCTTCACGGTTGTCATGAAACCTAACTTGTTTTGAAGCTTTCTTTCACCCTTTTTTTCTCTTTTAAAATGTTGTGTTTAACTGTTTATGCTGTAATAGTGTAATGAGTAGGCAATGCTGTGAAATGGTGCCTGTTGTTCTTCTGACAGTCATGTAGTGGCATGCTCTTCACTGCTTCTGACAGACCATGTGTAGTTACTGTTGGCTTGGAATTATGCTTTGCCTTCACGTGTGTGAATTCGTGAGCCACAAATATGGTAAGACATGAAAATTTGCAGAAACAATGATTTCAAACTTTCTGGATAAAATTCATGTGCTCTAGGATGCCACATTCTTGTTTGCAAAACTGAAAAAAAATGTTGTGATTGTTGAATGGAATACAACATGGCTTACACAAAATGTCATCATGAAGCTAATGTTTCGGGCAAACTCTATTCAAAGTTCATGACTGCACCTTTTTTGTCTCTCCATAAGAGTCAAAGCCTATCATACAGAAATTTATCGTGACCAAATGGTGATCTGATCATTTCAGGTTTTATGTGTCTTCTTTCTATACATCTGGTGTGCTGCAGCAAACCCAGCAGATCCTGGGGTCTTCAAATCAAAGAAGTATCTGAGCTTGTACGGAAGCGGCAAACAGAGGCATCTGAACGAATCCAGAAAGTTTTCTTCAGATGCTCGGTTACAAATAGAGGGAACTGGAGAAAAGCAGGAGCATGAGGTCACACCATCTAGCGAGAAGTCAATGACTCAACACAAGGACAAGAATTCATCTTGTTTGAGTTCAACCTTCTCTGCATTTCTCCTTCTATTTTACCCTCTCTCTTTTGTTTTCTCTTGCTGCCAATCCCATGAATGGTCCTCTGAGCAGCAAGCCACTGAGGAAGGGATGTTTTTCTGCAGCCTATGTGAAGTTCAGGTATGTTTCTTGTAATTATTGGCATTGAGATATGTTTTTCTGCACACAATTAATAGTCTGCTATTTCTTTGTAGGTGTTGAAGTATAGTAAACATTGCAGAGTTTGTGACAAATGTGTTGATGGTTTTGATCATCACTGCAGGGTAACATACTTCTTAGCAATTGTCTTATTTCCATCATTGAGTACGTAATAACTCCCTGTTTTCCTCAATCTCAACAGTGGCTCAACAATTGTATTGGAAGAAGAAACTATAGGAGGTTTTTTATTCTAATGTCAACTGCCCTTATCTTGGTAAGCTTACGCTCTCCTAGTCCTATCCATCTCTGATAGATTGTACTGATAAAGATGCTACAAAATACTTCTACCATTGTGTCATTATTTAGAGCTTGTTCCCCATATCAGCTAAATTCTAGAATCAGTCATGTATCTGCATTGGTCACCATTATTGTGGGGAGCATTTTATTCCTGGTCCTTTTCATCCTAGTTGACCATTGACAGGTCTGCATGGTTTGTGCAATTTGGGCCAGCTTATCCTACAATCAGCAAATGGAGTATTGGTGCTAGTGCTATGCTTTGTTGAGCGAAAAGAATTCTCTATACAAATTGTTTCAAAGCTTGGAAGCAGCTTCTCTGTAGTGCCTTTTGTTGTTGTGGTGGTATGTACTGTCATCCTACTTCTTTCATATCTACTGAATGGTTCAAAGATTATTGAATTGGTCAGCTCTTTTCACCAATCTTTATTGAGATGCTCAAAGCGTTGACACTTGTTGACACAGGCATCATGTACCATCCTAGCCTTGGTCGCTTCACTGCCTATTGCCCAGCTTCTTTTTTTCCACATTCTTCTGATCAAGAAGGCAAGTTCTGATACATTTCCCTTTTGTCCGATTCTATTGCTTACTGACTCTTGTAAAAAAAGGTTGATGCCTATGAAGTCAAATTATTCTAGCTTCTACCAATAATATCCTTGTGAATCATATGGGCATACATAAACTTTGTTAATTTTCCATAATATATTACTATGGAAGGATTAGAAGCTGCTGGTCAAAGTTATGCACTTATGCCTTATTTGTGATCAGCTTGTATTAAAAATTCCTAGACCACCTTACATTTTTTCTTTTGGATAATGCAAACTTGGGTCCTATGCGCTGTGTCTATGCTTTGTATGCAATGTGAATACTGAGTACTGACATCATTATGTATTGAACCAAATATTGATATCACTAGCAGGATTAGTATCAACATGGAGTTTCTTATAGTACCACTTTGAAACTTTTGTTTTATGAAAATAGTGATTAAAACAATAACTGTTGCCACTGAGTACGCACTACATGCAGACACCATGAATAGTTTGAGTGTGATATCATAGCCTTTTGTGGTTATGTGAAACTGAAGCATCATGATGACAACCTTATGCAGGGAATCAGTACCTATGACTACATCATTGCCCTGAGAGAGCAAGAACAAGATGATTTGAGTGGGCAGCAGAGTCCACAGATGTCTCGTGTAAGCTCATACACTGGACTCAGCAGTACTAGTTCCTTTGGTCCACTTCGTCGTGGTTCATGGTGCACTCCACCAAGGCTGTTTCTTGAGGACCAGGTGTGAACCTTACATCCTTAGGCTTCATCATGAATTATTAAACATATAATGTAACTCCCAGGCTGGATCTATACCTATATCTATATGGCACATGGGCAGTATTACTAGTATATATAGCAGGTGAATGGAAATTAAGTTGGTCACTTTTACTGACTCTTCTAACTGATAGCTAACAATTAATGTCTTGCACATCTAACTGATAACAATTGCACATGTAGGCCTCATCATGAGTTGTACGTATGATTAAATAAAAAAACCGAATGTGCGACCATTTTCCATTTCACATCTGCCCATTAATTCACTACTGACATGAAGTTACTGAACCTCCTTCCAGTTTGATGTTATTCCATCGGAGGCTGCTTCTTCGCATAATTCTTCTATGAAGAGAAAAGAAGATGAGGGGAAGAGGAAGAAGGGCTCAGGGGCTGTGAAAATAAGCCCATGGGCATTAGCTCGTCTTAATGCTGAAGAAGTTTCGAGGGTTGCTGCAGAGGCACGGAAGAAGTCCAAAGTTTTAGTACCAATAAAAAAAGATGACTATTCACGAGGCCACGAAACAGATAGTAGCTACGGAGGCATGAGCAGTGGTAGGATTGATCTAGGCCCCGATAGCAAGAGGAGAACAAACAGAAGAGGAAGACAGCCAAGTGATCTCTCTCTCAAACCTGTTGCAAAGATATCTACAGATGCTATTGATTCTACCAGCAGCGATATGGCCCCTGAAGCACTGTCCAATTTAGCACCATTGCAACTTGAGGCACGGAGCGCCTTCCATCCCAGTAGGGCTGCATCCTCTGTGAATGTTGGTGGTTCATCTCCAGATAGCAGCTTGGATTCGCCTGACCTGCATCTGTACCGAGTCTCGGCTGTCTCCTCGTCTGGAGCTGAAGACTTGCAACTAACAGCTCTAACTGCTCCAGGAAGCACTCCACAGCAAGGGATTCAACTGTCAAGATCGACCAGCGATGGGTATGAAGCATCAGGGGGTGAAGACAGTGACCGCATTCCTTCACGGATAGTGCACCGCTCGTCGAACTGGGCAAATATCATCCTCAATTCTGACCAGAGTGCGTCCTCATCTGGCATTCTTGTGCCAAAGAACAGATTGTCCTGACTTCAGATGAATGAAGATTGTAAATGATCAGCCAAGAACCGGATATTCCAGTATCTGACCTACTTTGTTGTCAATGTCAAATCTTGTCACAGGGATGGTTGGATAAATCATTAATTTTTTTTGTTAGTGTCTGAATCGCTAGGTAGGCAGTGTCTGAATTTCTTCCGTGGGGGTTCAGGTGCTTGTAATTTTGCTGTCAGACAACAATGAACTGATTTGTTTAGAGGTTGGTACCTTGAATCAAATGCCTATTGGTTGGTGATTGTTCTTGAGGTTGACTTGTCGGCTCTGACCATGTGCTGTGATGAAAACGATGGCATGAACTTCTATGCTGTAATAGTCAACGGGGATTCAGAAAGTAATCTATTGACTATATATATCGTCCTGTCATCTGGAACACTGTTAAGTATCTAATGGCCTTGTTATGTACACTTTTATTAAGACATACGTACACAACCAAGTCAAACATGAATCCGAGAATAAATTACATAGACGTCACGTGAATACGTGGTCAATTACTTCTGTTTTGGTTTTGGTGCCTAACATGTTGCATAAAACTTGCAGTAGACCAATAGTAACACTTCATCAGTTTGACGGTCGGTTAGAAAGAAACAGGAAATACACTATTTATATGACTTTTTTTTTTTGCCTCATCAGTTATTTTAAGATACAATGTTACTTTTTATTTTCTCAACTTGCTCCTGGCAACTTGTTCTTTAAAGAGAAGCGTTTGCTATATGCCTATATTCAACCAAAAGCAAAGTGTCAGTCGTTAGTGTCGGCGCCACGCACCAACTGACGGTGAAGGACACAAACTGACAGTTGTCTGTGAACACTTTTTCCCACCCCCGTCGGTGAGCACTTGACAGTAAAATACGCGAATTGTTCATTGAACATACATAGGTTCGATCTTGGGCGTAAGGCACAGCCAATAATCAATGGAAGTCAATGGATTGTTCAGCTGAGGAAGAAGAATTCTTCTGTCTATAAAAAGATATAAAATGCATGGTTCATCAGCCCAAGTTCTGTGCCGACAAAGCATAATGCTGAAAGATAATAAAGAAAATAAAAAGATGCTTCAGAAGCAAAATTCTAAGCTTCAGTATTGATATGTCTTCAGCAGCACATATCAACAAAGAAAAAATACTCTCAACAAGGCTGCTTAGATCCAAGATGACTTGTGGATGCTAAATTGCTAATTGCTAAAGACAGTCAGCATCTTCTGCAAAGACAGGAATACACCATACAGATTTGTGGGTTGTAAGAACCTTTTTCAGATAGTAGGAAGACAGATCAACAGAAATCTGAAAATCTAGAGCTATCAGACTTCAGCAAAAAAGAACAGAATACATGTAAATAAGCATAAACTCAGTGTTTTGCCATCAAACATCATCCACAGCAGACAGCACAGATATAAAGTCACTGAAGACGCACATTTAGCTTGAGTGATACTTGAAGAATCAAGATTCGTATTTCCACAGTAACAAATGTTTCATCCAGTATAACCAAAATGCTGTTAGGCAACAAAATTCCACAGCAATTAAATCGATATACTAGTTACACCATTTTGAAAGAATGATACACATATCACCAGCTCTTGAATCGCTGCCAAAACTCAGATCTGATTGAGAACACACCACATGACAGATCTCCCTCTAGCCTTCCCATCCAAATCCACTATTAACTAAGCATGGATATGGCAAGTAGCTGCAAAATGCTCCTTTCAACACCAACTTCAGCTAATCAACCCAAGCATACACATAAGCCTTGGCGCCGTAACCACCAATACCACTGGCCAGTCTGTGAGGCTCTTGGCAAATACCCATCTGGCTTATTTTTTCTGTGATGCTATGAACAGATACACATGTGAGAAATAAACCAATCTTCTTCATCACCTAATTGCATCTAAATTGCCAGCTCTCGTCATCTCAAGCTCCTCAACCGAGCCACTCTCGTCCAAGAAGTCCAAGTTTGATGACCGGCAGGTGAAGTAGAACACCGCACTCATCATTGAATCAATCAGCATCACGAACGAGTACATGAGGACTAACAATGGCCCCTCCCAGAGGCGCGACGAGCCGTCGCCATAGCTCAGCGTCTTCACCCTGTGCTCAAACAGCCCTTCAACGAAAGCTAGGCCAATGGTGGATCCAAGGAAGATGAGCAGCCCGACGTGGGTCTGCCCGCGCATCAGCTGCACCGACCGGCGGAGCGCATTGACCCCAGCCACTTCCTCGAGGACGGCAATGACGCCGCCGAGGTTGCAGATGATGATGGTGTGCGCGTACACCACGGAGTAGCGAGAACAGTGAAGAGGCCCGCGCAGACGACAATGTCGGGCGGGTAGAGCATGGCCCTGAGCGTGGAGCAGGCCGTGACGAGGAGGGCGAGGAAGGCGACGAGGCCGGCGGCGACGGCGGCGCACCCGAGCGCGTACGTGGCGGCGAGGCGCGGCCACGCGCGGCGGGCGAGGAGGCTGATGTCCCCGGCCGCGAGGGGCTTCCCCGCGTACACGGCAGCGACGGTGTACGCCACGGCGGCGCGGGCGACGAGGAGGAGCGTGAGGAGCGCCGGTAACGAGACGACGGCGGAGACGAGCGTGGCGGCGAGGTGGTGCGCCAGCTGCCTGACGAAATGCGTGAGCGGGAGCCCCGACGTGGCTGCGGCGACGAGGAGCCTCCGCGCGAGCGGCAGCACGACGGCCCCGTCCAGCGCGGCCGCGGAAAGGAGGAGGCACCCGGACGCCGGGCAGAGCAGCAGGAAGAGGATGGACGTGAACGCGTGCGGGTCCCCGCGCAGCACGCGCACCGTCTCCCGCAGGATCTCCAGCGCGTTCATTGGCGGCAGACGCACCTCGCATCCGGCGCCCCGCGTCGGCGCCATCCTCCGGTCCCGGCTCCTTCACCGCCGCCTCTTCTGTGCTCTCCTTAGATTGGCGGCCACTTCTCAGCGCACCCAAAGACCCCGCCGCCGTCTCGCCGGTCAGATCCGAGACGATATCCCCGGCGGCGGCGGTAAAACGCGCGCGCCCAATGTGGTGCTCTGCGACGGAAATTAGGGTCCAGCAGGTGGGATCTTGGGAGATGATAACGGCCTTGGGAGCTGGGAGGAGGTGGAGGAGAAGTTTCTTTGGAGCAGAGATCGAGGGGGCTTTTGTGAAGGAAGACGACGATGAGAGTGTTGTGGTGGGGGAGGTTGGCAACTGAGACACCGACAGTTTACTGGGGATTATGACAGGTGGGGCCATGGAGGGTTGGCAGTTTGCTTCCGTGGGAGAGCGGCAGGTGGGTCCCGGGAAACGAAGTACAGTGAAGCTTCGGCGCGCAGATTGTCAACGGTTGGTGGTGCTACAAACGATGAGTGTGAAGAATTCTAAAGAATGTGATTAAATTTTGTACGTCCAATTTGTTTGACAAAAAGAGTATGGGTTTAGAAGATTAATCTGTGTACCATGCATTTGTTTGACAAAACCAATTATCGGCGTTATGATCCGTTTGACACACGAGAGTTTAGCGTTGAACATGTCATTCCATTCCCAAAGACAAACCACAGTATAGATATTTTTTTTAATAAATTCATTTCAGGTCCGTGGAAGTTTTCCTTTTCCAACTGTATCTTAAGTTTTGGTGTACCCTTTATTTTATTGACAGGTCCGGATTAGGATTGAGAAGATAGACTGGGATGACTCCACAAACTGTAACAGAAATGCAATCTGAGTGTTCTTAGTTTAAGATAGAGCTGGCTCATTTTATAACGCCATTTACAATAAAAGGGGGGAATAATCAATTATACTGGAAATGAAATACAGTATATTTCCATCAATGATAGCATGCAGTTGCAACAGCAGGGAGATAAAACAGGCCCGACAGCACTTAAAAAAACTTCAACTGACTCGGTCCTACTAGCCTGATTGACTAGCCAGTAGCAAATATCAGGACAAAAACAAAGTGACAATGGAAGCCACGAAGCAAAAATATCATTCGTTCTTCAGTGTGCCCATCACCATCATTAGCGAGCGAAGGCAGAGGCACCCAAATGGAAACGCCAGCGGAGCCGGCTTCATGACGAAGCAAAGCCTATTCTTTAGGGCTTGTAAAATGAAATGGACCGCCAAGATACTTATTTCCCTTACTCAAGTCTAAATACATTCATTGCCATGGCATGCACAGCATTTTGAAACTCACCTACGATGCTTTCCTTGCTCTTGCCTCTTTGCTACACTCTTTAAAGGCATACCAGGAGTCTAGGATACCCAACAATACAACTGGACTATGTCCTCAAACATCACGTGCAAACGAAGAAAATCGTAAATTCATACTTCACTCGAGACCAAAACATGAAAGAGATGAATTATGCTTGAAGGAACACACAGCCATCAGATCAATCTGTAAAAGCTCCAGAATACACAAGCTGAATCAGTATGACGGGAAATTCCCGTTGCATATCTATGAAAAATTCAAACCGATCCAGCAGAATTATCTAATGGAAGTAACCAAAAGTAAACAAAAACAAAAGGAGAGAAAGGGGCAACATATGGACCTATGTTGCTAGCATTCTGCTTAACAACATTATTTCTATGTTTTGCCAAGTTAACCTATTCAAGAATACAGCACCAGTTTCAGAGGATATGTTGCCTATAAGTATCACTTGGGAGCCTTGACGATTTCGATAGCTCCACCAGTGGCTCGATTAACTGTCCATGTGCTTGGCCTAGCTGCCTCTTCATGCTCTCAATTGACGAGACATAGACGGCTAATAATCCGGGATGGATGCAAAAGTGTACCCTTGTGCTCCTCCCCATGAATAATAAGCAACTCGAGTCTCATAATATCCTGTAAAACAGATTTACAACCACAGTGAAGTCACATAGTTGACAGAAAAAAATCGATCTAAAATGCCCACTATCTCCTGATCACAAACTAACCAATACTGATCTGTACAACACATCACTAGAAGAAATAAAACTAAAATACTTAACCACCAGGAACAAAGATGCATTCAGATTCTTCCAGAAATGCATGTCTGCATCATTCGTGCCCAAAAAAAAGGCACAATCTGGAAAGAAAATACAGAAGGATGAAGTGGTTTGTGATAACATACCAGGAAGGAAAGCAAGCACACCCAGGAATAAGAGACCATATGCCTGAGAACTATCACCCTCCATGTGATTTGTGAATATAAAATATGACAGGGAGAGGAGTAAAATTCCTATAACGAGGAGAAAAAGTGCTAGGGCCATTGACTTCCATGGAATTCTCATGTGAGATTTTGGTGTGTAGGTGAATCGTAGATCATCATCAGCTTCTTCACGTTCTCCATCTATATCCTCCATAGGAAGATGTGAATACTGAATATTGCGTCTTGTTGCCATTATAGGATCTGCAAGGAAATGTATTAAAAAAACTAAAGCAGCAAAAAATATATAAGATCACGCAGTGGACCAGATATAATAGAGCTAGAAACTTCAAGTTCTTGAAGTCCCCTATCTGTGGAAACAACATCACAACCTTAAAGATATCCCAAAATTATGCACTTACAGACTGAGTACAGAATTAAACTTGGATCTATCAGTGATATCTAGTTAGTCAGATTACATATGCTCATTCTAAATGAAGAGTTCAGCGATTTTTAAGAATGAATTGAAAGCATTTCATAATTAGAAAGTCAAGTAAATTCCTTTACATACGAGAAGAACACAGGGAACTCTAGCTGGTTGAATGAACATAAAAGGAACTGAACATAAGTTCAAACACAAAACCATTATGAATAGGATATAGACAGCGATAGACTGATAGTGTCATTGATCGAAAAACAAATAGACTGATAGTGTCACATGGCATCAGTTCTGTACTGTTTCCAATGCTAGAGGTATAGCATGGCAGGAGCCAATGCATCTATAAAAATAAAGGATCATATGAATGTTGACACCATTACAGGACTTCAATAGGACATGTATTCTAAGCAAGTATAGTAATTGTCTATATTCATGGGATCGAATTATGTGAATTTGAATTTGTTTGCTGTTGTTGCCACTGCAATACATAATACAAAGAGTAAATTAGATGCGCTTCCTGCTTGCAGTTCTCACATACTCGTGATTAATAAGAACGTCCACAACTACGCCTAAGGAAAACCGAAAGTATCATAATCATGAAGAGCTCATCCCCCACTATACTTAGTGCGATGCAGTTACATCGGTTATGCGTGGAAGTGGAACAAATAGGCCAATAGCTGGATAAGAGAAGGGCATCCCAGAAATTGTTAATCGGCCGAGATGGGTTAATAACCAATGTAGAACAAGCGAGGCGCATCAGTGCACTAATTGGACGCGGATCGGACGATCCGTCGAATACCATGCGTGCGGGTGCGGTGGAGGGGAGAGAGGTAGGAGAGTGCCTAACCTGGGGCACGTCGGGCGCGGAGTTGGCGAGGAGCCGAGGAGGTGGGTCGGCGCCGGTGCTTGATGCCGCGTGAGAGGCTGGCGAAGGCCGTCAGCGGCGCCGGGCCGGCGACCGCGCAACGCAGATCCAGGTGAAGCAGCGCACGAATCGCCAAATATTGTCTACTGCCTCTGTGCCAAGACACAAGTATGCTCTCGCTTCTTCATGATGAAGTTATTTTTTTAAATTCTGATTAATTATATATAAAATTATTAATATTTATAATATATCGTTAGTATTATTAGGTAAATTTTTGAATATCTTTTTATAATAAATTTATTTTGAAGATATAAATATTTTGAATATCTCTACACGAATACATTACATGGATGGACAAAATTTTCTATTTATTTTTAGTTTCTCTATAATCCAGAAAATATACTATAAGGATTCGTTTGGTAGATATCTAAATTCTTGTAGAAACGTTTTAGATCCAGATTCTCTCATGAAATGTTTCAGAAGGAGAATCAGAATCACAGCGAAACCACATTTTCACCAATTCATATTTATAGGCACAAAAGTGAGAATCATCTGGAACCGTTTCTTGGATAAACATTTCACATGCACGTCGTTTGGTTTGGATTCTACCGATTCTCTTAAGAATCAGAATAGATTCATGGTGCCCCCTCACTATGATATCCGTACCCGTCAATCTTTTATAAATTTAACTAGATTTATAAAAATATTAGTAACGTTTATATCTTGATCTATCTAATGACAACCGGAAAAAACAGTGATGAGAAAAGAAAACGGACAAAAAGACAACTGGCAACGGAAAACGAAAGAAAAAAAAACCAAACGAGCACAATAAAAAATACGGATAAAACCACGTATAAGTGAAACGAACAAAATATCCCATTTTTTTTTTCTTCTCGAAAACATATGAGAGTCATTATATTAAGAAGAGAATAAAGGTAAGAGCCCAAACAATACCTTACCTTGCATACACCACACGTACATTCATGTCCCAATAGTTTCAAGGATTACATTCACGCAGGTAACAAAATCACACAAGACGTCTACTACTGAGTTGGAAGACAATCCAAAAAGATAGCCCTCGAGTCCTTATCACAGACCACAAGTAGTGTTCCTCGTTATGCAAACATCCAATGGACAATGAGTGTCACACCTAATTTTAAAAATAAAATTGAATGTGAATAACTCATGTGTGCCTAGAGATCAATCACACACATAAGCCGACAAATCTTTAAATAGTACCATCACTAAGTGTTTATTACATAACGAATAATATTCTTAAACATAACAGTAGAAAATAAAGATAACTCTCGCGACGAAGCTCCACTTCACAGGGAACGCCGACTGGTTGACCACTAGCCTAGTACTCCTCACGGTAATCTTCATAGCCATCTGATGAGGATGATAAAGCAAGGGTGAGCACTTAAAGTACTCAGCAAGAGTAACACAAGGTTATGAAGCTCAAAGGCTGACACTGTCTGTACTGCGGTCGCTTTTAACTTGGTCAAGTTTTACCAACACTTAGTTTTAGTTATGCATAACCCAATTAATAACCACATGATGAGATTAGTAATCAACATTAACCATTAAACAACATGATCATCTACACTGTGAGTTTTCCAGGCCGCTCGTGATCGTGAGCACGACTATCATGATAGATTTACACTCTGCAGAGGTTACGCACTTTACCCACAAGCCGTGTTGCCTATATGCCTGGGTTTGCAACTCCCAAAACACTTCCAAGGTGAGCGGGCAGGGAACACTATGAAGTCTTTCAAAAGCCCTTTCTAGCATGTAGCGGACCCTACGGACCCAATGCAAAGGGGTATATGGGACACCCTGATGGTACCACCCGCAGCGGTCCCCATACAACCCCATAACCAGCTCGGCAAAGGTGCCTTTCACGAACCACAAGCATGCTAGTCCAAACTTCATACTTAACTAGAGCCAGAGCCATTATAGCACTCGTGGTTGCATTTAAGTCCCAACTTTTGCCCTACAGTGAGGTCCTATTCCATGTTGCTATAAAAGCCAGTTTTATTCATTGTTGCATATACCATTAGTCAAGATTTGATTCAATATTCATCATGTAAAGCATAACAAAGCTACCGATATGCATAGAAACTCATAGGTGACAAGGTATAAAGATAACAAAGCTATGATAAATCTAAATAGGAATCAATTTAGACACATGCAATATGACTAGATGAATTAGGGTGAATAGGTAACAAAGATGATCCCATGTTAAACTTGCCTTGATCACAAAGCTCCTGGTGGTCCTGATCTGCTGCAAAGAACTCTTGCTCACCGAAGATCTCACCGGCTGAACTCGAACAACGTCACCCCGCAATCATCCGAACAATCATACACGAAGCAACAAAGATATAATTAGAACATTACACCAAAACAATAAAGAGGTTATGAAAAGATTATAAAACAGATCTATGCCATACTACGATCACACAAAGACGCGAGAATCACGCTAAACGGATCTAAAACGAATAAACTATAGATTAAACAAGATTTTATAGAGCAGATTAAAGCATTAAAGAATTAATTTACTTTTATTTTCAAAAGTGATTAACATAGATGAAAACTATACTACTGGATAGAGCATAAAACTACGAATCTAACGCAACTTGAACGGATTGATTTGGATTTAAAACGAGCAAAATATAAACATTTAAAGATCAGTGGCAAAACTGTAAATAACTATTTTCATTTAAATTCGAATTAAAACAGATCTAAAAAGGAAATAAGCTTTCCAGAGGGAGAAGCGTAAAGATGGAAATCGCTTTAGGACTACGGGTTTATTCCCCAAAAGCCGAGGGTCTCTTTAGCAAATAGACCCGCGAAGGGGTATCGGCTCACGTGAGCCGTTGGATCTGATCTGGGTGATCCAGATTAGAACAAGGGGAGAGGGGGAGGAGCTCCGCCGGAGCAGAGGGGCTCACGACGGCGCCATGGCCGGGAGGTCACCGGAGCAAGGGGGTTAGGGGCTCGGGTGCTCAATTCGGTCGGGGAAAAGGAGGGGGAGCAAGAGAGGGGCACGACGAACTCACCCGAGGCAACGGCGAGGCTCGCAGATGGATGTGGACGCCCGGCGACGGCGAACAGCGGCGGCGGCTTCCCTGTAACGCCGACGGGCTCAACCGGAGCGCAATAGAAGGGAAAAAGAGAGAGGGCAAGAGCTCAGAGACTCTGCGATGACGATACGAGGCTCGGAAAGGTGTTTACGGCGACAGGAACACGACGTGGAGCTTCAGCGGCGACGCTCTGTTCCGGTGATGCGCGCGGTGCTGCTGCTGCTTGAGGCGAGGCGAGAGCTCGAGCTGCGGATGAGAAAAGGCGGCGCGTGGGGCGCTATTTAAAGGGGCCGGGGGTCGGGGAATCCTACGTGGAGACGACGCGCGCGAGGATCTCGCGGCCGATTTGTTGCCGTACGGCGGTGCGAGCAGAGGAGTCCAACTCGGACTCGAGGTGGGAGGAGGGGGAGGAGATTGACGAGCGGGGCCAAGGCGTCAGAGAGAGAAGGGCGCAGAGGCCTTACGACTTGCGGCGGGGCGCACTGGGCCGAGGTGAGCTGGGCCGGGGCGGGGGTAGCCGGCCCGAGCGGGAGAAAGGAAAGGAGAGGAGGCTCTGTGGGCTGGGCCGGCAGGCCGAAACCAGAGAAAGGGAAGGAATAGAGAGAGAGTTTTTCTTTTATTTTTTTATTTTCTTTTTGTAAATGATTTTCAAACTGATTTTCAAAAGGGATTTTGAATTATTTCTTTGAGTTTTGAAAACCAATCAACACAAAGAAAATGCAGATGCATGCTATGCACATACAAGTTGAACCCTAGCATGAGATTTGTTTTATTATTTTCTTTATTTAATTCTATGATCACAAAATTGTTTGAATTAAATCAAATTAAATTTAAATTCAACTCTAATTTCTATTTCAAATTTTAGGGTGTTACAATGAGATGGTTAATAGTCCTCTTTTTGGTCACAAAGAGGACATTATTTAGGATGAGGCAATGTCATCATAAGTTATATGTAGATTTAATTAGGTTTGGTCCATCCGTATTTTTATTAAATTCTAAGTAGAAAGTGTGCTCTTTCTTTTGAGACAAAGGAGAGTGCACTAATACATGTGTTGATATACTTGAATGATATGCATGGATACACAATATGGGGATGTTCGCTTCATGGACTATGTCATGATACTTGGTGAAAAGTAGAAACGGTTGTGCTCTACGGTACTAATAGTTTGTAATAAGGGTGGAAGATTGGTGCACGAGACTTTAATTTGGTTTCGACTTCGTTATCTCTACATATTAAGTTTAAGTTTTCTAGTTAAAAAAAACTCGACTCGTGGGGTAAGACAATCCCTGGACATTGCGCTTAAGTAGAAGAAACCTTCTCACGCAGGTCGAGAAAAATCCCCGAACCCCCGTCCCACCCTGTAGCCCGTGTGAGACTGGACCGGCCCTAAATACTTGTGCTTTGGCCGTGGGACAGACGAGGGAATTTTTTTTAACCACGACATAAATACCTGAAAATTCGGCTCCCTGAGCCAAACCCAGGACATGTGGAGTGCCATCGAGGAGCTCTAACCGACTAGGCTAGAGGCTCTTGGCGTTTAAGTTTTCTAGTTACATATGATGTATTCTATCTTGTGAGAAATATGATGACAATGAGAATATATGGTGTGTTATAATAATAGAAGTCGTGTGTGGTATTGTATCAACAGCGGCCCTCAACAATTCACTATAGGGTGTGCACTAATTTGGTAGTGATGCCATGAGTGCCACTTCCGATTCATGTGTAAACTTGACATACACACTCAATATATCATTGTCGGTTCATGAGCCAATCCAATAATTTTCAAAACGTTATCATTGTTGTGTCACCCTATTGGTAGTGATATGACACCCATATCACTACCGATTATCCTCTGTCGGCATGAATTTCGATAGTGATGAGGTTCTGACCTAGCATTGATCCACTGTTTTTTGACGTAGTGTTATATCATTGATTCCCTACTGGCATTAGACATGCACTAAGGCTTTGTTTAGACTTAAAAGTTTAGTTGGCTAAGTTAATGGCTAAATTTTAGATAATTTAACTTACTCTATAAACAAGTGGTCTAAAGTTAATTTAGCCAACTTAAAAAATATTTCATTAGACCATATGAATGAGTTAAAACGATCTACTGTCTTAGCTTCACAAAGTTGTTTTCAACTTCTCCTGCCAAATAGGTCTACATAAAATAGCTTATCACTATAAGTTGTTTTTCAGCTCTTCTCATGTGCACAACTCTCTAGGTGAAGCTGAAAATACTAGCTTCTTCTTACTTTCTCTTTGGTATTTCTCTTGAAAATTTGTTTTATCAAACGTTTATAAAAATAGATTCAGTCGATAAAGCTGCTTTTAGATTCAAAACTAGCTAATTTACTAGTGAAACTAAACTGTATCAAACGGTCTCTAAAATTTGGACCATAGCATTCGAATAGGCCCTGAGACTGATTAGACTCACACTCACCGCAAAAGCATTTCCACTCTAACCGCACGTTGGGCACAGCACACCAGTACCACCACATAAGCACTGAAGCAGCCCACTGAGCCTCCAGCGTTTCCGTGCGCGCAAGGGCACAGCCGCACAAGGACTCACCATGCAAGGGAGCAGCACGAAACGACCAGTGCCTGTGGACTGTGGTGCGCATCGTGATTAGCGTACAGGTCGAAGGATATATGTACTCCGTATATGGCATGGCGCCGTGTGTGGCGCGTGCTCACCGACACCGGCACCCGCGGCGCACCTAGCTAGCTAGCTAGTGATCAGCTGCTTACCCACCATGTTTACCGCGGACTGCCCATCGTGTGTTTACACTGCGCTTGCACAGTTGCACAGCACACTCGACACGGAGCCACTCATGGATCGATGCTCACCGCAGCAGATTAGCTCTATTGGAGGCACCGATAAGCTAGCATGCTGTTACATTTTATCATGCGTGCAAGGACATGAACTGTGCTGCATCTAAATAAAAGCAATTATTATTGCACTTGCACCATCTGGCTTAGTGCTGACATGCATCCTCGGCCACACAAACGTGCGTCACACTGTCCTGGTCATTATTATGTGACGACTGTTTTATGTTAACGTGCAGTTAGAATCCATATACACTGTCCTGGAGTATATCGATGGACCCTTTTTCTTTGGGTGAGTCCTTGCTATAAGGACATGATTAGCTTGTTGATGACCCCTAATAAGCAGGACTCAATAGATTGCTATTTAATTTGTAGGCCGGAGAACTTAGGAGCCAATAAGGTGGTGAGGGCCGGGGTTTAGAGCTTACATAGGCTAAGATTAATTGTTGATTTAAATTTTTAGGAGCCAAGTAGCGGCGGAGCCACCAGTATGGCGAGGTCCGGCCCGCCATACCTAAAAAAAAATTAAAAATAGTGAATATATATACTATATAGCATTACATACACATAGGACAGACAGACTCATTCACGGAGGAAAGCAGCTAGGTCTAATGGTCTAGTTAACATAGATGGAAAATTGGTGGTCCATGTAATCTTAATTTATTAAAGTATTTTTAAGTGTTAATGCTTCAATTTTGAATTTTTACTATATTTATTGATCCTAAAGTAATATACATATTTATATAATATTCTAAATTGCGTAGATCATACTTATATTATATATATTTGACCTTTATAAATTCGTTACACCTGAAAATTTTCTCTGCCTCCGTCACTGGAGCCAAGGTAGGAGTGTTGTTGCAACTGTAGAGATGCCCACGCCAGAGGCCCATGAGGATTTGGCGGATGTTTTTTTGTTTTTCCTGCTTTGACGTCGCGTCAACACAAAAACTAGTGCACGAAAAGACGAAATCGTTGCATTTGATCATTTTTCTGTGAGTATTGTACGTGTCCACTTCATAAAATATTAATATCTCGTCGTGTTTTCGTCAGGAAATAATAAACTAATTAATTTTCCTGTGGGTTTTAAACAGTACCCGGAGGTTAATCTTTAACTTTTCTATTCGCCAAAGAAAAAGGAAAAAAATAAATTATATGCAGCTGAAAATGGAAACCTAAAACTTGTTGTTTAAGGGTAGTAGTAACCGATGATATTTGTTAGTTTCGCAAGCTAACACCAGAGCGCAGTGTCATCACTGATGAGGCTAGCAGTTGTAATCACCGATCGTTCATCTCTCTGGAGCAGGGTTTTCAAAACCGTTCGGGACCGGTTTGAATTCAAATTTCAAATTTGAAAAAAAAATCGAAAATTTTGAAAAAATTCCTAAAATAGTTCATGATTTATAGAGTCGAATGGTGTACAAATTTTTCAAATTGGAGTTCGTTTGCTATTTATTTTGACGTGTACAAGTTTGAAAAAAAAAAGGATTTTTTCTATTTTTTCCCAAACTTGTACGCGTCAAAATAAATAGCAAACGAACTCCAATTTGAAAAATTTGTACACCATTCGACTCTATAAATCATGAACTATTTTTAGGAATTTTTTCAAAATTTTCGATTTTTTTTTTCAAATTTGAAATTTGGCTTGGGGCGATACCGTCGGTAACCGGCCCAAACCGGTCGGTAACCGGCCCTAACCGACCGGTTACCGACCCCAAACCGATTGCACTACGGGGTTTGAATTTAAAATCTAAACCGTTCGGTTTGGTTCGGTAACCGGTCAAACCGGTCGGTAACCGCCCGACCGGCCCCCGGCGGTTACTGAACCCGGTTCGGTTAGGTAAACCCTGCTCTGGAGCAACGCTATGCGAGTCACTAATTAGTAAAGCAATGATATGATGCGCAGTGAAAGCGTCATGAGTATGCGTGCAAGTGCGAGGACATGAACGTAGTAACGTACATACTGTGGCACCAATGCAAGCTATGTCTCGTCTATCATCGATCGGTGCTGCATCAAAAGCAATTGCACTATCTAGCTAGTGCTGCCATGCATTCTCGGCCACGCGCGTACGTACGGACACCGGCGGTTCGATATTTTCTTCGCCCACTCGGCCACTCCAGTCTCCAGAGATGCCAATTGAAGATGCGCATGGCCGGAGAGCGCGCGATCGCCACACCGGCCGCTATATAAACCCCTCCATAGTACAAAGCTCAAGCAGCCAGGCACACAGCTAGCTAGCTAGCTAGCTACCACCAACAAAGACGACGACATCGATCGGCCGGTCATGGCTGCCTCGCGTTACGAACAAGCTCTCGCTCTCGCTCTCCTGTGCGCCAGCTGCCTGCTGCTGCCTGCTGGCGTCCGGCGGCCGCGTGGACGTGGAAGACATGCTGATGATGGACCGGTTCCGCGCGTGGCAAGCCACGTACAACCGCTCGTACTCGTACGCGACCGCCGCGGAGCGTCTGCACCGGTTCGAGGTGTACCGCCAGAACATGGAGCTCATCGAGGCCACGAACCGGCGCGCCGGGCTGTCGTACCAGCTCGGTGAGACCCCGTTCACGGACCTCACCAGCGAGGAGTTCCTCGCCACGCACACCATGCCGCGCCGGCGCACACCCGAGGCCGCCGCACGGCACCGGCCGGAGCTCATCACAACGCGCGCTGGCCCCGTCAGCGACGGCGACGGCCGCCACTGGAACGACACGACGACGACGGACCTCGACGTCGACGTCCCAGAAAGCGTGGACTGGAGGACTAAGGGCGCGGTCACGCCGGTCAAGAACCAAGGACTTTGTGGTATAGTAATAACGAACAATACGATACGATACATGATGATATATAGATGATCGACGACGATATGCATGATGCCGCCGGCCCCTCTGGCGATCTCTCCTTGCATTATTACAGGCAGTTGCTGGACATTCGCGACGGTGGCGTCCATCGAAGGTCTACACAAGATAAGGACGGGGCACCTCGTCACCCTCTCGGAGCAAGAGCTCCTTGACTGCTCGAGGTCCCCACCCAACAACGGCTGCGACGGCGGCGACCCAGGGGTAGCCATGGACTGGGTGGCGGCTAACGGCGGCCTGACCACGGAGTCCGACTACCCGTACGAGGGGAAGCAGGGCGATTGCAAGCCCGACAAGGCGCGCAACCACGTCGCCAAGATCGGAGGCAGGAAGGATGTGGATGCGATTCATGCGAACAACGAGGCCGCTCTGGAGGTCGCCGTGGCGCGCAACCCTGTCGCCGTGGGCATCAATGCGGAACCCATCCTCCAGCACTACAAGCGCGGGGTGTTCAATGGCCCCTGCGATCCGGCGGAGATCAACCACGCCGTCACCGTTGTCGGGTACGGTGCCGAATCTGGCGGCGGCGGCCGCAAGTACTGGGTCGTCAAGAACTCGTGGGGCCAAGACTGGGGCGAGAAGGGATACTTTCGCTTCGAGAGGCGCGTCAAGGATGCCAGAGGCACGTGCGGTATAGCCATGGAGGCAAGCTACCCGGTGATGTGAGCTCCCGGATCCCGGATCCCGTACGTCCGTCGCCGCCGTGCTTACATTCACGCGCCCTGCGCTTCCAGCACGTACATGCGCAGCAAGCCTATACGACGTTGTAGTACTATACAATCATCATGAGGTGAAGAAGTCAGCTTGAAGCAGAACAGGCTGAAATAAACTCGACGCGGACGCGGCCAGTACTCAGCACGTCGTCGTCGTCATTTGCCAATGTTATGTATAATCTTAAAAACTATATCTAATAATATATATGAGCGTCGATAAATTTTATAGAGTTAAATCTACCAGATTTTCTACACATACGATACGGGCATACGGCTCAGTATACATTATTTATATATCATAAATCCTAAAACACAATAAAAACATATAGAAATCTGACAAAAAAAATGTCAACAGAAAAATAATAAAAGTCTTTAAATATCCATCTACTTTAACTACAAATTTATCGTGCATTATAATGAAACCTAATTATGTTCGGGCATGGATCTAATTATAATAGGATAAATAGATGATATACCAAATAGCACTGCACTATGCCACTACGTACATAATACTCTCTTCGTTCCGGATGGTAAGGCGATTTGTTTTTTATACACTACTATAGATCCAAACATCACCGATGGCCCATCGTAACTGGATTGTATACGGTCGGCAGTTTAGTGTATTTCAGAGTGTTTGTAACATCATGATGTACTTCCTCCGTTTACTAATATAAGGCTACACGTATTTTAAAATTCAAATTTTGTTATCTTTGACTAACAATTAGCTTAATTATATCAAAAGTTTATATTACAAAAGTAGTCACATTATATTTTTATTTAGAAGTATTTTCTAATGATCAAAGTTTTGTCCCTATAAATTATTATAAGAGAAATTATAGGTCAAAATATATTTTTGAAGACCACACCAAATCAAATCGCGTCTTATATTCGGGGACGGAGGGAGTACCTAACTATAATCTTCGCTTAAACTGCTTCCAGCTTTTTTCTTGAACTGCTTCCAGCTTTTTTATATTAAACTTGTTTCGGCTTATTTAATCAGTCGGAATCAGCCGGCTTTTCTACCAGCCGAACTGGACATTAGTTAGTTATTATATAATGTATAAGGTATATACTTCATCCGATCAAAAATATATCTAGCATAATATAAAAGCCTATTATATTATGTAAAAAAGTATATATTTGAATCCACCAAAAAAGTATATATTTTTAAAATATATATTTTTATAATAAATCTATATTTATGAATCACAGTACACGGGTAGACACTCATGTCTCTATAAATACAATCACGCATATCGATCTGACCCATATACAAGTATATTGACGATAGACTAAGCCTCTTTGCTCAAGCCTGTTGTGATTAATAAACATTCATTCAGTTGCCTAGTTCAGCTAACCCTTTTGAGACTCTAGGTAGGAGTACCCTTCTTCAAGGAGATTATCATATTAAATTATTAATGAGTTGGAAGATTTGGACATCAAGGAACTATTTTATCTTCAATGGTGTTGCTCCTTCAATCAATTGGAACTCGCAAACTACTTTTCAAGAATAATGGTTGACAACAAAAAGTGTACTACATGTATAAAGGACCCCACCACGAGGTTCTGGGCATCAAGATAATCAAAACAACATTCGATCATCGCGTTTGGAGTTCGGACAAAGAAAGGAGGATTTTGGGCCTAGCCTGCCAAAAGTTATTTCTCTTTAAAGGGTCTGTCTTGCCTGTTTAGCTAATTTTCCTGCATAGTTTGCACATTGCACACAGTTATAGTAAATTGAATTAGTAGTGCTCACCATCCGTGAGATGTAAGATAGTTGTTTCGGGTCGGTCTCTTTGAGCTCAAGTTAAGCTTGCATGCACACACTCAACAACAAACTCACATCTACAGAGACGGGGCGAGCAGGGGACATGTCCCTCTCCCCGATGCGTAGACAAAAATGGAGAACCCCTATAATTTCTAGGTTACAAATACGGACAAATTAAGGCTCAAATGAAAAAATAAGTTTCTTTTATTTTCCTTTGCAAAAAAGTTACTTCTATGTGTTATCATAAAAAACTATATATATATATATATATATATATATATATATATATATATACTAGTTATTATATTTTGTCTCACTACACTAGCCCTCTTTTCTCATTTCGCTAGTTTCGTCACTGCACATCTATACCTTTCAACATGGATCATGGTTGTGAGTTACTCAATGAATGAATGTCATGTTTGCCTTAGCATATAGATCGGACAGTTATCGACATTGCCTATTGCCAACATTGATAATGCTTGTCCTGCGACCTTCCTTAGGGCTTCTCTGGAGCGAGAAACACTTGCACTTGTACTACTGGAGGGCATGTGCCCTTGAGGGCATGTGCTCCTAGCACAAATACCGTTGGATTCACAATGAGATGTGCACACACACATCGGTACACGTGCTAAGAGCACATGCCCTAAAGGATAAAAAAAAAATTGTGTTCTCGTCGCCTGCACTGTTGGCCCATCATAGCCGGATTGTATACGGCTAGCAGTGATGCATCTTCATTGTCGGTTTATGCTTTGACGAGTAAAATAATGATTGAGAGTAGTAATTACACTTAGTGGATATGATGTGGATAGCTTTTATTAGAGGAAGATGATGGGATAGTGTGGGATGTGATGTGGATGGCTTGTTTTCATTAAGGGCCTGTTTGGCTCCCAGAATTGAATCACTTTCTTTGAATCAAATTCTAGGAATTGATTTGTGTAGAATTGAATCAGCTGGAAACTGATTCATTTCCATTATTCTTGTTTGGATGCAAATAGAATTGAATTCCTAGAATTAAAATGAAAATGTTGCTTGGCTAACTTGGATCAAGAATTGAACCCAGTTAATGCAGCTAGGGGTACGTCTCCATAAATAGAAGAATGTATGTATGCAATCACCACAATTTGAGACACAAAGAACCCAATATAAGTTACATACAAGATCCATCGATTACAGAACATATGCTGCAGTGGGTGTTCACTCTGAGAAGCCATTAACTTATATATGCTGCAGTGAACACGTCTATCCATATCTAGCCATAAATAGTTGTACACATAAATGATGCACAACTATCACATAATATAGTACACATAAATAGTTGTACATCAATATTCTTCAAATTTGCAAGCATCACAGGCGACCATCACATATCTAGCCATGACATAAATAGTATATCATATTCAAATATTCCTCACTCACTCTCCATAACAGTAGATTACATGAGGTAGCAGGTACATGATACAAGGTCCATCACTCAAATATTCCTCACTCACTCTCCATCACAGCTGATTACACAATCACTTATTAAGTTGCTTTAGTAGCCATTTCTTCCTCATGTGCATTAGTAAGGCTATCATTGACTCAAATTTGCGAGCATCACACGTGAGGATGTCATACAAGTCCAACTCAGTGTCAGAGTCAAGGCTTTCTACATCCTTTAGTGCTGCAAGTACTTCAGACGACGAAGGAGGCTTTGGTGGTTCATCATCCTGGAGCACTGTCTTGAACATGTCTAACTTTTCACACCACATTGATGTAAACGAATCATCTGATCTTTGCCTCTTCAAACTTCCAGAGGTTGTTGATGACCTAGTTGGATCTTTGACGATACCACCTTCTTTAACCATCTCTCTTGAACTCTCAGATGTTGTACGGGCCGCCTCTCCATTTGCATGATCCTTACAGTAGACTAGACTGATCGACTCCCAGTGCTTGATGATTTTGTTTCTGTAGCCTTTCGCTTCCTTGTTTTTCCTGTAGAGATAGATATAGTTAAACATCCATCACTACTAATTGTATCAAAATGAGAAGATAGAATTGTCTGGTTGCATTAAAGAGAGTTGTAATAAAGCTAGACAGTAGTGGAAATTCATACAGATCATAGTTATAAAGCAAATTGTTCCAGTTCAGTTAGACAGAGAGAACTGTAATAATGGAGACAGTAAAGCTAGAGAACTGTAGTAAATGTAGAGAACTGTAGTAAAGCTAATGAATCATGTTTGCTAATGATCTAACTAAGAGAATGCCACAGTGTTGACATCTGACTATGAAAGACAAAACCTGTAGCCTACTACTAGTACTACCACCTCTGTAATCATGTCCCCATGCATACACGACCCGGACAGTACTGACCAAGATGTGGCTTAGACTATGGCTTAGCAGGAGCAATCTCAAGCTGAAGATCTTAATAAGGAAAACAGCAGGTGCACTTGAGTCTACATAATTTGGGCGGCAGGTTCTATATATCACAACTATCATCTCAGAAATCACAAAAAGAAACTATCATCTCAGATTGCTCATATCATTCCACAATTCCAATTTACTCAAAAACTATCTTGTGAGACATGAAAGTAACAGGCTTATAAGTAACAGCAGACCTACTAAGATTTACGAGTAACAGCAGACCTACTAAGATTTACAAGTAACAACAGACCTACTAAGATTTACAAGTAACAGGCTTACAAGTAACAATAGTTCTACTCAAAACTATTTCTGACATCTAAAATTTACAAGTAACAGCAGACCTACTAAGAAATCATCTGTGATCAGCTTGAACCTAGAATGTAAAACAGCAGACATGAAAGTTGCACTAGAATGTAGGTACTCCAACAAGCAAGAATAATATATCATGGTACTGACAGATTTTAACTCTCAGAAACCTTAGAAAGCACACATCTAAAATTTTCACATACCTCATGCAAACTTATAATATTATTCTCAGAAACTTATAATGAGTGAATCAAAACTGAATAGTAATACTAGAATGGTAAAGCATGCAAACTTATAATGAGTGAATCAAAACTGAATAGTAAAAAAAACAGCAGGTGTATCAAAACAACAGGCTACTAGGATCATTTTAAGACCATTCATGCCATGAATATAGTATCACTATAAGTGACTGAATCCACATGTATCAAAACTGCAAACTTAAGACAAGCATTTGATATACCTCAATATAGGATTCCCATGCAGCTTCACTATCAATTGAAAGTCTGTTCTTGTCCCAATCCCAACCAAAACCACTTGTAGATAACATGCCATTGACAATAGTATAGTGCTTGTCGAATGTCTTACTCATGGACTCAATGTTGCTCTTTGTGATGTTGACTCCACATTTTTCACGAACATTATTAATTGCAACTGTGTAAACATGTGACTTCCATCCATTTTGACACCTATCCCCTTTATTGTAGTACTCCACAAGAGTGTCCAGCAACACTTTATCCATGTCATCATCCCATGGAACATAACCCCTTGATGATGTCTTACCCTTGTCTACGTCCTGCAGTAAAAAGAAGTTACAATGGTCAATATAGCCATACCAAAACTAAACATGCAAACATTTAGATATGCAAAAAGACAATAAAATTATCATACATTTGAGCACGCCTTGCTTGGTAATCAACAAACATATTACTAGCTTTAGTGTCTCTAAAATTAGTCCATTGAGTGGTTGATTGGACTTGTGTAATCATATTTTGCTCTCCTTGAGCTTCAATGGGAGCAACAACAATTACATTATCAACTTCATTGATAAGCAACTCATCCATGTCCCTTTGCTTATCAAGTAGAAAGTTGTGTAATATGCAACATGCATTTATAATTCTATTCTGAACAAGGTTAGTAGTATAAGTTAATCAAATTATTAGTCGATAAAAATATGAGTTGCTTGTCAATATAGGATTTTATTTTATACCTGATTTTTTAAGTCAAAATACGAGTTGGTTCTTAATATAGCCCACCTCATCTTCAATAGCCCAAACATTCTTTCTATCATGTTTTGGGCCTTTGCATGGCGCAAGTTGAAAAGCTCCCTTGCATTAGATGGATTGTATCCTTGGGCATCCCACTCCTTCAAGTGATAGCATGTGGATTGATATGGGGCAAGGAATCCAGGACAATTTGTGTATCCAACATCTACTAGATAGTATTTACCACTTGGGACAGTAAATGCATCCTCCCGAGACATAGCGTCTCACAAAACCCGAGAATCTGAAGCTGATCGTTCCCATCCCGCGAAGACATAAAGAAACCTCATATTCCAGTCACAAACCCCTAAAGCATTGGTTGTAATCTGCTGCTTCCTATTTCTATACCTTCCTTGGTCAACTAGTGGCACAGATACATCAATATGTGTGCCATCTAGTGCACCAAGGCAATCATCAAACCATTTCCACTTGGGATCTTGAGGTTGAACAACTGTAGAACCAGGAAGCTTAATAAACTCATGGCTCAAAGAGAGAACAGCTTGAAGCACTTCATTGAAATGTCGACTTATTGGTTCAAGAGACCACCCATAAGTGCTATGGATTACCCTCATTTTCACTCCATGGGCTAGTATGAGCAAAAAGATTGCCAACTTTTCTTCTACTGACACGTTTAGGGTATCCTGCAGATCACACCTCTCCCTTAAGATGGCACAAAGGTCAGGAAAAGAGGCATTCGTTAGGCGGAAACTGTCATAACAATATGTGTTCGATCCTTGGTATAGATTTCTTAATATTTGTTTTCTCTCTTGAACCATTCTCTCTAAAACCTCATCGACATCTGCTAGGTGTCTAGGTCTTCTTCGATGATACCTCTTTGCAATCAAGGCCATCATTGAAACTACCATTGCAACGACAACTCTCTTTCTCTTTCTTCTCCTCCTCCTTTCCTCCTCACTTATATGGTTAGAAACCAATTGTGTGTAATGATCTGAGATCTAAAACATGTATTTATATGTCAATTACACATGCTAGTTGATCCACATCGGCATATATTGTACAATAAATACATATATATACATGTAAATACATTGTAATTTGGGTCTAAGTTGCACATATATTAAGTTGTAGAATTTAGGCATGTTTTATGATGTTGTATAGTACACAGTCACTAGAGTCAAAGACATGTGTGGTTGGGGTGAATCGAAATGCAACCAAATAGGCCATTAGCTGGTTTGTCATATTTGATTCAATTTAGCTGTCAACAGGCGATGATCAGCAAGCAGGTACAGATTACAGTGTGTTGACACAAAAAACGTTAGGATCTGCGAACACCTCGGACTTATACCCGAAATTCGATATCCAAGGCGTGCCAGTCGATTTGACCAGTTAATCGACAAGGACGATAACTAGAACAAGATTCAATCAAGACAACAGCGATGCGCCCGGATGCCGAGATTGGGACTTGATCAGGATAACTAGAGCAGAGCTGAACGAGACAACAGCGATGCGCCCGGATGTCAAAGCTCAGAGGTACTCCCACGCGGAACTTACAAGGATTTGACGGATATCAAGATGATGCAGCCCGTCGAAGCTTGAAGAACTCGTAGATAAACTAAGACTAATGCAATAAAGGGTAAATTGAGATAAAAGTAGAATAAGAGTAAATTGATTTGTTTTTTATTGGATTCATTCTTTTTACACGCAGCCCTTGGGCACATATTTATACTCCCGCATGGAGAGTTGTACAGAGACACGACCCGTACCTTTCCTAAAACAAACTCCTAACTTTAAGGAAACTGACTCGTGCAGGAGTCGGACCTAAAATAACAATATTATTTTCCTAAACAAACACACCTATTTTAAAGGAAAACAAACGACTCGTGCAAGAGTCGGACTCAAACTACCATAATAATACTGGTATAAAGTCTCCAGTTTCCTTATCTTCGCTTCGATGAAAACTTTCCATCGGCAGACCGCTTCAATCCGCTATTTCCTTCTTTCGCCACCAGCCATCTTCTGCCGATGTCAACTGCCACATCACCCTGTGTCCCTCGGCACTCCATGTCTGTCGGCATCATCTCTTCATCGGCAATCGGCATCGGCAACATTGGCAATCGGCCTCTACAGTTCTGGTGACAACCATTCAACTCCCATCGGCAACGTCTGAAACTTCCAACTTTCATCGGCAACACACTTGGCCTCTTACAGTACATTCCCATCGACAATACTGACCTATGCCTTCCCGATGTCGATGGAAAACGGCTGCCGATTAACACAAGTCTTAGCTCATTTGACACGTGCCGAAAAACGGTGTCAACATATGCCCCCCAATTTCGGAGTGTAGAATATTTTACGCGCCGAAATTCTCTCCACTGTAGCCGTTTTCTCCGAGATAACTGCACAACTTCCTCAATCCCCGCGCGCAGAATCGCAATTCATTAATAAAATTCCTCGATCATAGCACAAACAGTTGCAAACCTGACAATATCTCCTTGATTATCGCGCACATCCACCGCAGGCCTTTCCACATTCCTGTACAGTATGAGCAGAAATTCTAAAATACCCCTGACCCAGGTCTATAAAGTTACCACGACCCGACTTACTTCTTACCCTGGGCCTACTTTCGCTTTTCACCTGCCTTCGTCTTCAACCTTCGACGACGTCTCCGAAGAACAGCCTCTCGAGCTCGAGCAACAGTACTCTCCCCCAAGCCAAGCACGAACCGCAAGAACTCTCCAGCTCTAATGGCGATCCAAGTCGACATCCCTAAGGTAAATCCATTTCCCCCTTACTCTTTTTGCAAGTCCCTTGTCCGTATGAATCTATAACCTTCCCCTTTCCTTCTTTGATTCTTTCTTCTCTTTTCTTTTGGAAACCTAGGAACTGTACAACAAAGTAGTAATCTCTCTCGAGCAGTCCAGCTTCACCTGCCTAGGCCCAATGGGAAATCCTAACCCTAGCTATCTGATCAATGCGGAAGCCAACCATATTCCATTAAGATCTGAAAGCTTTAGTTTAGGGTTATGGAAGGACGCCTTCCGTTCATGGCCCAAGCCCACCAAGGGGTGGAAGAACTGGTACCTTAGAGTCATTAGAACACAGCAAGTCCACAGGTCAGAGCGCAATCTGGATCAGTGCATCAGGCTCTCCATTGTCGATATGGAGAAAAACGAGAACATGCTGATAGCGGCCTCCTACTTCTGGTCTGACACCATGAACGCCTTCTTATTCAGACATGGACCAGCCACCCCTACCCTCGCCGATGTGCACATGCTGACCGGCCTTGATGTTTCTTCCGATGATGTCTCAACTTTATTTCATCGGAAAGCTGAACATAGAGTGAATACACGGAACATCGGCGGCTGGACCGGTTACATCCAAGAGCACCAAAAGACTGGATCGGTAGGCCAAAGGGAGCATGCCACCTTTCTGAACATGTGGCTAGAGAAATTTATCTTCTGTGGCAAAACTGTTGGACCGACCACCATGTACCTCCCAGCAGCAGAGCTCTTAGCCAATGGAACAAGACTCCCTCTCGACCGATATCTTCTTGGATCGGTATACCGCCTTCTACACCAAGTATCCAAGAAGTTACTGCTAGGTGAGCCCATCGGCAACCTCGGGGGTCCCTGGTGGTTCATCAACATGTGGTTGAATGCACACATGTACAAAGTCCTTCAGTTCGACTTGTTCGCTCAACAATTCCCAAGGGACATATCGGAAGATTACAAATATAGGGATGATGAATCGGCAACTCGTCCTCCACTCAACTTCGGAGAAGCTATCATAGTGCTACCAGGGACCGATGCCGATGCAGAGCAGTCCGGCATGTTTTTCCAGAAGTTTTACAATGGAATTCCTGCTTCAGAATGGCTCTGGTGGCCATACATCGATGAAGACAATCAATTTCCGTTGTTGTTCAACCTTACCGATGGGAATGTGCCTCAAAATCAAATAATCATGAAGGCCAGTATTGTTCCCCGAGCTATCCTAGTCAATATTTTCGGAACTGGGAAGAATGCTCCTCCATCCTTCGAGTTCTACTACCCATCGACAGCAGCAAGACAACTGGCATTTGGCCAACTGCTGATCAAGCTCTGCTACTCCAAGGTGACAAAACCAAGGCAGACCATCTCCAGTGCCACGGACTAGAACAAAATCGTCAATCTTCCTCCCAATGCCGATACGTCAGATATTGACTTATCCTCCTGGGCACCAACATCCTTCATCACGAATGAATATAAATTCTGGTGGCAAGAATGGAGATGTCAATTATTTGCCAAGTCATCACACTACTATCGGCATATGATTGACGCCAACCACATCATCCCTGATGACGCAGTAAGTTTTTAATCCCGATGCATTCCTCATTACTTTATTCTTATCATCGGCATCTGACCTCCTTACGCTCGACAGGTTGACGATCCGATCCCTAAGATGAGCAATAGTGGCAAGCCCTTCAACCTCCGAATGATGAGCCCTATATCACTCATCGGCAATAACGCCCCCATACTGGCTGCCTTCACCCCTCAGAAGGTACCCAAATCGACGCCTACAAAAATCAAGGCTACATCGGCTGCTGCTGCTGCCTTGACACGGGTTTTTGCAGTAAATCTCATCTTCACTCATACCGATCACATACTGTTTCATCGACAACATTTTACTTTACGTAACTTGCACTAAATATTTTCAGGCAATGAGGTCATCGGCAGCTGCTCCAAGTACACAAGCATCTCCAAGTCCTGCTGCCGATGCCCCCCAGGCTTCATCAAAACGGGTTGGTTCTCCTACCGCTGCACCGAGAAAGAAAAGGCGCCTGAGACTAGCCACCTCAGATACCGATGCGCCAGCAGTAGAACCATCATCGGTCCCCGCCCCTGATCAGCCACTGGACGACATCCCCGATCAGGAAATACCACCTACTGCAACAGCGGAAGCAACGTCGGCATCAGCACCTTCACTAGCTGAAATTCCAGATGAAAGAACAGCGTCGCCACTACAGGAGCCAACTACTACAACAGAAGCAACGCCAGCAACAACGCCACCAGCAACAACGGCGTCAACTGCTTCCCCAACAGAAGCTCACTCATCGGCAACTGCTGTCGATCTCCAGGATGAGGTCGTACCATCCGACATGCCAAGTCTTAGGCAAGAAATTCGCTTTAAAATGGTAAGTTGGTTACCTAAAACCTGTAACATAACCTTATAATTGGCATATCGTAACTTCTTCTTTTTCAGGCCCAAGACTCCCCAGACAACATGTTTTCCTTCGGCATCAACCTCGAGGACGAGGATGAGCACCAAGAAGGCCCACTCGAGCAGACAGCCTATTCTCCTTTGCTATCAACATTCCCGATGATGATGAGGACGAACAAAGTTCTGCTCCAGCTCTATCGGCAGAGGTCAAATCCAAGCTCGAAGCACTGCTTTCCTTGTTGCAACAAGATACATCCCAGTTCATCCAGGATTCAACTGCAGCAAGGACAGCTTTCAAGGATATCCAAGGTCACCTCCCTGCCGATACAGAAGAAACACTCTTCCAGGCAACTTTCCTCGATAGTAAGCAACTCCAATACCAGAGGCTCTCCCGTCGCATAGCTGATAGGGCTGCCCAATCCCAGACGGAGGAAGAGAAGCTCAAGTTTAAAAGTATTGCCGACGAAAAACACAAGAGCATCAGCCAAGCAGAAGTCTCCAGCACCAATCTCGAGCAAGAAATTACTCAATTATCGGCAAGGAAAGAAGAGCTACTGACTGAGTTGAAAAAGGTTGAAGAAGCTCTAAGCACAGCCAATCAGAAGAAAGCCCAACTGTCCGACACCATCAGGGCTCTGCGGCAAGAAAGAGACCGAAATGCCCGACAAGCCATTTTATTGAAGAAGAAAATCAAGCCAGTCGAGGGCTCTGCCGATGCCGATGCCAAGGAGATGGAGGAAATAGAACAAATTCGCCTGCGTGCGATATCAGTTATCCAATCCTTGTTGTAATTTATTACAATTCATTATATCGGCAGATGTAACATTGATACTTGATTTTGCTCTGGGATGTAATGTCAGTACAACTTTTACCGATGCTTATATAACTTCTCTTTCCATCGGCACTCAACTGAGCATTCTATGCATCTACCCAAATACTAGGGTAATATTTCTTTAAGTATTTGCCATTGATCGCTCTAGGGAATGCAACTCCTTCGAGAGTTTCCAAAATATAGGCATTACCAGGAGCAGACTGCTTTATCTGATAAGGACCTTCCCAATTAGGAGACCATTTTCCAAATTTAGAACTCTTAGTCCCAATCGGTAAAATCAACTTCCAAACCAAATCACCATCGGCAAATTCCTTTACCTTTACTTTCTTGTCATACCATCTGGCAACCCTTCTCTTGTTTTCTTCAACACTGATCAAAGCCCTTAACCGATGACTTACTAAATCTTCTAACTCATCTTTCATAAGAGTAGCATAATCATCGGTCATTAATTGATCTTGAAAAGATAATCGCCTAGAACCAGTTTTAATTTCCCAGGGCAGGACAGCATCGTGTCCATAGACCAACTGATACGGCGAAACTTTGGTTACACCATGACAAGCCATCCGTTACGACCACAGGGCTTCATTCAACACCACATGCCACCTTCTAGGGTTCTCTTCAATTTTGCATTTGATAAGTTTAATAACTCCCTTATTAGTCGCTTCGGCCTGACCGTTGGCTTGAGCATAATAAGGAGAAGAGTTTAACACCTTGAACCCCATACTAGCAGCAAATTCATCAAACTCTCCCGATATGAACATGGTTCCTTGATCGGTAGTAATAGTTTGAGGAATACCGAATCGGTAAACAATGTGTTCTTTAACAAAATTCACCATGTTTGCTGATGTCACCTTCTTCAAAGGAATCGCCTCAACCCATTTAGTGAAGTAATCGGTAGCAACAAGTATAAACTTATGCCCCTTACTCGATGGCCGATAAATTTGGCCGATGAGATCAATAGCCCATCCTCTAAACGGCCAAGGCTTGATTATAGGATTCATTGCCGATGCAGGTGCCCTCTGCACATTTCCAAACTTCTGACAATCCTGGCACCCTTTGAAGTAATTGAAGCAGTCTTCAAGAATTGTCGACCAATAATATCCATTCCACCTGATCATCCACTTCATCTTGAATGCCGATTGATGCGCTCCACACACACCTTCATGGATTTCACCCATCAACTCTTTTGACTCCTCTTTCCCAAGGCACCTGAGTAAAACTCCATCAATCGTCCGATAATACAATTCATCGTCGAGGAGCACATACTTAGTAGCTTGAAATCTCAGACGTCTTTCAACCTTCTTAGATGGATCCTTTAAGTAATCGGCAATCTCTTTTTTCCAGTCATCGGCAACTATTACCGATGTCACGATTTCTTGAATCGGCTGATACCCTAAAGCATTCTGTGCCAACCGATTGGCCTCTTCGTTATGCAACCTAGGAATATACTCAAGGCGGTACTCTTTGAATTCCTTCAACAGTCGCAAACACCCCTCATGGTGTGCAATCAACACTTCACTTTTGCATTCATATACTCCAGTCAGCTGATTGATCACCAACATAGAGTCGCCAAAGATTTCAACGGCATCGGCACACACTTCTCTGAGCAATTCCAACCCTTTTATCAAAACTTGATACTCAGCCTAATTGTTTGTTGAGGTAGCAACAATCGGCAACGAGATCTCATACTTCCGCCCTTGGGGTGAAATTAAGAGAACACCGATACCTGCTCCTTCCTTGCACGTAGATCCATCAAAGAACAAAGTCCAAGGAACAATCTCCACAGAGCTTACCATATTGCAATGCTGCGTAACAAAATCAGTCATCACCTGACCCTTAACTGCCTTAACCGATTCATACCTTAGATCAAACTCCGAAAGTGCCAGAATCCACTTGCCGATTCTCCCACTTAATATCGGCATCGACAACATATACTTAACCACATCATCTTTGCATATGACGGTGCATTCAGCCGACAATAAATAATTCCTCAATTTTATGCAAGAGAAGTACAAACATAAGCATAATCACTCTATGGCCGAATATCTGGTTTCAACATCCACCAGCTTCCTGCTCAAATAATATATTACACGTTCTCCCCCTTCAAATTCTTGAATCAATGCTGATCCGATAGCGCCGTCATCGGCAGACAAATACAACCTGAAAGGCTTCCCGTGTTGAGGTGGAACCAAGACTGGAGGGTTTACTAAATATTTCTTGATCTCCTCCAAAGCTAACTGTTGTTCTTCTTTCCATGTAAACTCTTGATCGGCTTTCAGCTTTAACAATGGACTAAAAGATTTAATCTTACCAGATAATTTAGATATAAATCTTCTAATGAAATTAATCTTGTCGATCAAGGACTGCAGCTCAGTCTTGAGCAACCACTTTGTTAATTGCATCAATAGATTTTCTGCCGATCTCGATACCTCTCTGATGCACCATAAAACCCAGAAATTGATCTGTCGATACACCAAATGCACACTTGTTAGGATTCATCTTCAACCCATGTTCCCTTGTGCATTCCAGGATTTTTTGCAAATCGGCAAGATGCTTTTTAAAATCTCCGGACTTAACCACCACATCATCAATATAGATTTCGACTATCGTGCCGATATACTTATGAAAGATGAAATTCATTGCTCTCTGATAAGTAGCACCGGCATTTTTCAAGCCAAAAGTCATGACAACCCATTCAAATAAACCGACATGACCTAGACATCTGAAGGCAGTCTTGGGTATGTCTTCCTCAACCATGAATATTTGATTATATCCAGCATTACCATCCATGAAGCTAATGATTTGATGTCTAGCAGCAGCATCAATCAGCAGATCGGCAACGGGCATTGGGTAACCATCCATTGGCGTAGCCTTATTAAGATTCCTGAAATCAATACAAACACGAAGTTTTCCATTTTTCTTATACACAAGAACCACATTAGAAATCCAATCGGCATATCAGCATTGCCGAATAAATCCAGCTTCGATCAACTTTGTAATTTCGGCCTTAATGTCAGGTAGAATGGTAGGATTGCATCGGCGCGTAGGTTGTCGATGTGGTTGGAAACCAGACTTAATAGGTAACCGATGTTCGACTATCGATCGGTCTAAACCAGGCATTTCTGTATAGTCCCAAGCAAAACAATCTTTGTATTCCTTTAATAAATCGGTTAACTGTTGTTTACATTGGGAATCTAAATTAGCACTAATAAAAGTAGGCCTATGTTTACTACCATCGCCGATGTCTATCTCGAGCAAATCATCGGCGGATGTGAAGCCCTGTCCCAGTTTTCCATCATCAGCGAACCGATCCATTAAAACTCTTCTTCAGGACCGACTGCTTGGATCGGTGTAATGCGGTAATCGGCAACTCTGAGGAATTCCTTGTCCCAAGCTTCGCCTGATATGCATCTGGTTTGCTCATAAGTGTCCGATTCCGCCGACACAATGGTCGATGGGGCTTCACTGCGGACGACTTCAATCTCGTCTCCAACCCACTGCACAAGGCTTTGATGCATGGTGGAAGGAATACAACAATTGGCGTGGATCCAATCCCTTCCTAGGAGCAAGTTGTAGGTGCCTTTACCACTGATTACAAAAAATGTTGTCGGCAAAGTTTTGCTGCCGATGGTTAACTCAACACATATGGCTCCCATGGCTGGTGACACGTTGCCTTCAAAATCCTTGAGCTTCATGTCGGTCTTGACTAAGTCCTGGTCGCCTTTCCCAAGCTTTCTGAACACGACGTACGACATTATGTTTATTGATGCCCCACCATCTACCAGCATCTTTGTCATAGGCTGTCCATCCACTTTACCTTTAACAAACAAAGCCCTCAAATGCTGCCTTTCATCATCGGCAGGCTTCTCAAAGACGGCTGTCATTGGATCCAGCACCAATTGTGCCATCTCAGCAGTCTCCTCATCATCGCTGACAGGTGCCATGAACTCCATCGGCAACATGACGGCCATATTGATTTCCGCCGATGGACCCCTGTCCTTGCGCTTCGGCCTCCACTGCTTTCCCCTTGAAGGATCCTCATTGTCATACAAGTCATTTCGGCGTTCGCGTTGAATCCTTCTTTTCTGAGTCTTTGTCAGACCCTTGGGGCACCACTGAGGAAGCTTAGTTTTCCAGATAGGCTGGTACTGCTTTCCACCGCTTGCATCGGTACTTCTTCCGATGTTGGGATCTCTGGAGAATATTTCTTCGTCAGGCACTCTTGCATTGGCCATCTCCTCCAGCTCCTCTTGATCAACACGTCTGCCAAGCCTGTTATGGGTACTAAGCTTGCCCCCTAGTCGGTCGTGCGCCGACCTCTTCTCTCTGAGCGGCTTGGCGTACCTGAATGCCCGATCATCAAAACAAGGTTTCTTACCTGACCGATCGGCAGTGTAGTACCCATTGCATTCGGGACAATTATCGGCAGTAGGCAGCTTGATGCCTTCTTCCCAACAGTGAACGAAGAAGGGACACTTCCAGTGGTCCTTACGCCGAAGCCATTCCTGGTGCTCTTCTTCTTCTTGCCGATATCGCTCTTCACGTGATTGCCGATAGTCTCGCCTCGGCTGCTTATGCGTGATTATAACACCAGGAGCCCTATTGGCGCTGCTACCTTCATCGGCAACTTTCTTACCCTTCCTGTCATCGGTAAACCTTCTTACGTCGCGCTCAGCTACTTGATGGTTAGGGTCCACCGATGCATTTTTCCTGGCAGCGTCCGATGTCAGCACTTTGGTTCTTCCACCAGCTTCCACCATGTTATTTGGAAACGGGTGCTGATCAATCTTCATTGGTTTCTGGACTTTAGACTTTTCAAACTTGATTCGTCCAGATTCAATCTCTGACTGCAACTGCTGCCTGAATACTTTACAGTCATTGGTACTGTGCGAATTTGCATTATGCCACTTGCAGTACCTGATCTTCTTGAGCTCTTCGGCCGATGGAATTACTTGATTAGGCGCCAACTTGATCCACCCTTCTTGAAGTAATAAGTCGAACATCTTATCGGCCTTGGTAATATCAAAGGTGAACCTTTCAGCTTCTTTCTGGCCGAACGGACAAGACACAGGTTTCTTATCCTTCACCCATTCGGCCGCACCGATGCTTCGCTCTTCATCTGACCCCGAATCTTCTTCTCGCCCGATGAAGGTTACCTTCTTATTCCAAGTTTTCCTGGGTTCAAAGGTTTTGAGATCTTGATCGGCAACCCTTTGCACCAGATGACTTAAACTTTCGAACTCTTGCGACGCATACTTATCTTTGATATGCGGCAGTAGTCCTTGGAAAGCCAAATCTACCAGCTGTCGATCATCAAGTACCAGGTTGTAGCATTTATTCTTCACATCTCGCAGCCTCTGAACAAAGCTTTCTACCGATTTCTCATTGTGTTGCCTCATCTTGACCAAATCGGTAAGCTTCTTCTCATGTATGCCAGCGAAGAAGTATTTATGAAATTGCTTCTCTAAATCGGCTCATGTGATGACAGAATTTGGAGGCAGCGATATAAACCATGTGAATGCAGATCCAGACAATGATGAAGAGAACAATCTCACCCTCAATTCTTCCCTGCTGGCAGCTTCTCCGCACTGGATAATGAAGCGCTTGATATGCTCCATTGTTGATGTGTCGTCTTGGCCAGAGAACTTGGTAAAATCAAGTACCTTGTACCGATTTGGGAGAGGAATCAAGTCATATGCTGGAGGATACGGAGTCCGATAAGAATATGTATTGACTTTGGGTTTAATGCCGAATTGTTCTTTCATAACTTCGACTATTTTATCGGTCCAATATGCATCCTGCTCTTGCCGACTCATTGGCTGGTTGTTGACTGGTGGAGCCGGCTGATGCGCCTCTTGAAGATGATGCAGAGTAGTCACGGGCGCAGCACCAGTCATTTGGACGTTATGCATCAGTTGACCTGCCGATGGGCAATATTGGACATTCACTAGATTATACTGAGATATTGAATTCATCAGCTGTTGTGCCGATGGTCCACTTTGAATGTTTGCTGGACTCCCATACTGATACATTGATGTGCCAGACTGTTGAACCGGCGGTGGGTTAGTCCATCTAGGATTGTAAATCATCGGCATGTGGCTTGCCGATGGTTGATAGCTAACTAGCACCTGCTGCTCCTGCGTCTTAGAGTAATCAACAAATTAGTTACCTTGAGGTACCAGCACTCCGGCTTGAGGATTCATCAGCATAGGCTGACTTCCAGTCGCTATGTTCTGTTGCATCGGCATAGGGCTTGCCAATGGTGGCATCAGAGGTATTTTAGGAATTACTTGGAAATCTTCTGATGGCACTTGTATAGTTGGAGAGGGTATAGAGTAATGCATCATAGGGGCCACCGGCTGAGACTGCATTGTCGATGCCGTGGAGCCCTTCCAAGCTGAGCTATCTCCCTGCACCAGATTAGGACCAGCAGATAGATTCGAAGGCATACCGTATCCCCACCAGTTAGCAGGGGCTGGCTGACTTTGGATAGTAGGTTCTGAAATTGCCGACGCCACTGGATCTGTGTGGAGCTTGGTGACGCTGTCAGGGCTCGGCCTTGGCGGTGTAGTCACATCGGCAGATGGTTCCACAGGAGTAGAAGACGCCTTTGGGGCTGCCGATGGGCTTATAGATGCCGATCCAGGTTGATGATACGCTGGACCAACATATTGAGGTGCATGTCCTTCTTTGAATGATTGCATGACAGCATTATACACAGTATTGGACAGCAAGCTGGAGTGGCTAATTAATGCTTGATTTAAAGCAGAATTAACCATCTCTTGTAACTTACCAGGATTGGCGTCATACGTGACCTGCCGTGGCAACGGCGGATCTTGCTTCTGGATTGCTTCGCCGCTCCTGCTTAGGCTGAAGGATTTCAGATATAATTGCTTGTATTCCTCCATAGCCCGCTCCATGGCCAGCCTCTGATCATCTTTTAGATCGGCCTCGGAGACTTCAATGACGTTCCTCTGATTAACGTCGGCGTTATCACCCATGATGGATGTATAATTTATATAATCGAGTCCCACCGGGTGTGCCAAAAGAGGTGTTGACACAAAAAAACGTTAGGATCTGCGAACACCTCGGGCTTATACCCGAAATTCGATATCCAAGGCGTGCCAGTCGATTTGACCAGTTAATCGACAAGGACGATAACTAGAACAAGATTCAATCAAGACAACAGCGATGCACCCGGATGTCGAGATTGGGACTTGATCAGGATAACTAGAGCAGAGCTGAACGAGACAACAGCGATGCGCCCGGATGTCAAAGCTCAGAGGTACTCCCACGCGGAACTTACAAGGATTTGACGGATATCAAGATGATGCAGCCCGTCGAAGCTTGAAGAACTCGTAGATAAACTAAGACTAATGCAATAAAGAGTAAATTGCGATAAAAGTAGAATAAAAGTAAATTGATTTGTTTTTGATTGGATTCATTCTTTTTACACGCAGCCCTTGGGCACATATTTATACTCCCTCATGGAGAGTTATACAGAGACACGACCCGTACCTTTCCTAAAACAAACTCCTAACTTTAAGGAAACTTATTCGTGCAGGAGTCGGACTTAAAATAACAATATTATTTTCCTAAACAAACACGCCTATTTTAAAGGAAAACAAACGACTCGTGCAAGAGTCGGACTCAAACTACCATAATAATACTGGTATAAAGTCTCCAGTTTCCTTATCTTCGCTTCGATGAAAACTTTCCATCGGCAGACCGCTTCAATCCGCTATTTCCTTCTTTCGCCACCAGCCATCTTCTGCTGATGTCAACTGCCACATCACCCTGTGTCCCTCGGCACTCCATGCCTGTCGGCATCATCTCTTCATCGGCAATCGGCATCAGCAACATCGGCAATCGACCTCTACAGTTCTGGTGACAGCCATTCAACTCCCATCGGCAACGTCCGAAACTTCCAACTTCCATCGGCAACACACTTGGCCTTCTTACAGTACATTCTCATCGGCAATACTGACCTATGTCTTCCCAATGCCGATGGAAAACGGCTGCCGATTAACACAAGACTTAGCTCATTTGACACGTGCCGAAAAACGGTGTCAACACAGTGCCTTACGTCAGAGGATGTAGCGGCTGCTGTATTGTCTTACACCCATGAGTGTGATAAATTGACCTGATCGTTCTTACTACTGTTACTACTAGTAGTAATCAAGATATGGAAATCAAACTGCACTGGCAGAACCAAACCAAGATGAGGAGCAGTACTTAGTACATCACATCAACAGACAAACACATGTTTTATCCTATCACACCAAGAGGGGAGGAGGACGAGTCATACCTAAGTTGACATGGTGATGAAGCCTTAGCTCGGGCGTGGTCCAGGTTTGGTAGTAGTTCAGGTATAGTGAAGACAACAACATTGTGGAAAGAGTATGAAAATTTAAACACTGAAGTATACTAGAGTAAAGAGTGTCTTGAACCAATAAAACAACATAAAGACCTTGGCTAGTGAAACACGTGCACTTAGGGAAAGGAAATGAAAAATCAAGTCACATTTTTATAACAGGACAATCCAATAACACTTTTGTAAATAAAACATCTCAAGTACTAAAAGCAAACTTATTCAGTTCAGTTATAAAAAACAGTAGACAAAGACGAGCATAAGGAACAATGTCATTAGATTATAAAACAAAAGGAGAATCCGAGGAGATCAACTAGCCTTATCGTCTCTACCAAAAAGCTCTGGAAGTATGGAACAGTGACTCACCGATGCTTTAGTGCAGCCCCCGTATTTGCTATTTGGTTTGGATCTGAAGAGACATTGAGCGATACAGGATTTAGAACACAGCAGCATGGCAAAGCAACCACAAGGCAAGAATCACGATGGCAACAGATTCAGTTCCCAGCTGCTCACCCGAAGCGAGAAGTCGGTGGTGTCCAGAATTAGCAAACGCGACTTGAAGTACTGGGACAGAGCTTTGGTGAGCGACTACAAGTAGGGTTCTGCAGAGACAGACAACAACGAGCAACAAGGTCACCATCCAACAGCGAAACAGGAGGGACACGAACAACACCACCCTCTGCCCCCAAGCAGAGATAAAAATAGCTTCTTGCTACAGTGCACAGAGCAGCTAGCCATAGCTCACCAAACAGGGCCTGGACAACGATTCTACAATACTGATTCCAGACATGTCAAGAGTGCAAAGCAATGGGTTTGAAGCCAAAAATAAAGAGCATTATAACTAAAGAGCAAAAAAGAGATGGAAAAAAAAATCATATTTCAAGGACACTGTGAAAGGTCCTAATCCAAGGCTAGAGGGGGTGAATAGCCTAAATCCAAAACTTAAAACAAACTCAACAATAAGTTAGAACATAAGATGGCGAAGCTAGGATTGCACTAGCCTATAAAGGGATGCGAAGCCTCCTAACCACAATTTCTATCCTAATATAGCTCTAGGATCACTCAATGCCTACACAATTCTAGTAGCCCTCTAGGCACAACCTAATATACTAAGACAAGTATGAAGAAGGTAATGTGAAGATGGGAAGAGTGATTATACCACCGTGTCGAGGTAATGAGCCAATCAAGTGAACTCCAAGCAACTCAATCAATCACAATGATGAACAAGGGGTTGACACTTGATTTTTCACCCGAGGTTCACTAGTTTGCCAACTAGCTACGTCCCTGTTGTATCGGCTCACTCACTTGGAGGTTCACGCGCTAATTGACATCACACGCCAAACCCGTCACCGGGTGCCGCACAACCAACACAAGATGACGGCACTCAAAGACACGAGCAATCCACTAGAGTTACCTTTGCGATCTCCCGCGGGGAAGGCACAAGAACCCCTCACATTCACCACTTGTGGTCGACGAAGCACAATCACCAAGCTTCACGAATCCACTCTGCTTGCTCCAAATCGTCTAGGTGATGGCAATCACCAAGAGTAACAAGAAACTAGCAGCGGTATCAACTCCCAAGTGCCACTAAGATGAACTCACTTCATGCAATGCACTTGAACACTCAAATCTCTCAAATGGATGATCAATTGACTAAGAGATGAGTGGGAGTGTGTGCAACAAACTTCTCAAGTGTATACAAAATCAGAATGAGCAAGAGAGTGAGCTTGGGTCGGTCAAACACCTTAAATAGCCCCTCACAAGGAACTAGCCGTTATGCCTTTTTCGCAGCCTGAAAACTGACCGTCGGACAACTCTGCGCAACCGTCGGACCATAACACCTGGTCCGATGCCTCCGTTGATCGCCACGTGTCCTGCCAATTTGAATTCGATCGTTGGCGCGCAGGAACATAGCACCGTCGGACAACTTGCCATAGTCCGAAGGCTGGTCCGACGCCTCGTCTGCGCCCTTCACTTGGCTTCAATGATCAATGCAGTACACTCCCTGCCTCCGGACCATACCGTCGGACTGGTCCACCGGACCATGCCGTCTGGTCCGGAGCTTCCTTAGTGCCTTGAACAATTCACGTTGGGAGCATCCTTGCTTCGTACCTGACCGTCGGACTCAAGCATTAGACCATGCAGACTGGTCAGATGTCTGTCTTGTTCTTCAGCTGACCCTTGACCGAACCACTAGACCACTCGCCTATGATCCGACGCCTCAGTTGATCACTGGTCCAATGCTTCTTCTGATGCCAGCCAGTGCTAGGAGCGACCGTCGGACCACCTCCTATGGTCCGGAGCTCCAAGCACAACTGGTCTGATGCCTCTGTCTTGAGCTGAATTCACTTTTCTTTGCTTCCCTTGATCTCATGTGCCACCACCAAGTGTTTCACTGACTTGTGCATGTGTGTTGGCATATTTTATCAAGTTTTACAAGGGTTGCTCATTAGGATTAGATGCAATGCATGTAATGAACTCCTAATGGCACTTGATAGGTGTAACCACTAACTATTTTCCCCTCTTAATAGTACGGTTATCTATCCTAAATGTGATCACACCCACTAGGTGTCTTGATCACAAAAATGGAAAAGCCCTAGCTTATACCTTTGCCTTGAATAGCTTAAGGACTCCTCCTCTTCTCTTATTCTCCAAGTGTGAGCTTCTAATAGCTTTCTCCTAGCTTCCATCCTTGCTCCATCACTTGTTCACCTTCACTTAGCCTTAGTATACTAAACCTACTCAAACACTTAGAGATAGGTTAGTACTTATGTTTCATCAATTACCCAAAATACTTAGAGATCTCTCACGCTGCCTAGCAATTATATTATACTCAAGATTTATCAATTTAAGTGAGACTGTTGAGAAACTACCAACTACAGGATTTTGAGCAGCAAAGCACAATTGTAGACATGACATGCACAACACCAATTTAAGTGAGACTGTTGAGAAACTACCAACTACAGGGTTTTATTGATTTCAAAGAATTATCCTTTTCAACATCTCTCCGGCTATCCAACTAATCTCAATTAATGGATGAAACCGATGCCCCTTGAAAGACAGTCACAAACCCAGTGAAGCTGCTAACCAATTTTGACAAACAAAACTAGATCTTCAATTAGATAAGGCTGAACTTAAGCAACAAAAAAAATGCCAAGGCACTATCCTGATCTAACTTGAACTTTGCTACTGAACATTTACAACATATTTAGTTTGAATATGAGGTTATCCTGCCACTATATATTTGCAATATAACATCTAAGGAACGCAAAACAAATCAAACAACACACTCCAATCCAGTAGTAAAATTAATAACTGAACTTCGCCTCCATGAATATCCTATAGTCCCCCACAACGCTCGCATAAAGTCATAAACAGTACATGAAAACGCTGCTATTTTACCATAAAAAGTGACCAAATCAATTCAAACATGTCCACAGACAGCACCACCCTCTGCCCACAAGCAACTAAGCAAGCAGCCCACGGTAGGGAACGGACGACGGAGACGAAACGAACCTATGGGGCCGGAGACCAGGATGGCGCGGCTGGTGGCAGAGAGGTTCCGGATGTGCTTCAACAGCTCCGTGTACTTGAGGTGGACGAAACCTGGGCTGATGAGTACCTCCCTCGTCTGATTGTTGCAGGGAATCGAATGAATCACACTAGTACGAATGAATCGAATCCCCCGCACAGGCCACCGACCGAATCGAGCTCGATTATCACCTAATACCTGAGGGAGAGCAGATAGCTCGGGGCGGCTGCGTGGAGCTCTCGCGCAGGTGAAGCACTGCGATGCTAGAGGTGGCGGCGGCGTAGATCAGCTAAGCCATGGCGGCGGAGCGATGGAGTCGGTGAGGGAGAGTGACGGCGACGCGATGGAGTCGGGAGGGAGCTGGGAGGCGGCGGCGCGATGGAGTCGGGGATGGGAAAGGAAGACAATGCGAGTGATTCTGAGGGTTTCGGGTGGGTTGGGGTCCGAATTGATAGCAGGCCACCGTTTCGGATGTGGGAAATGGACTGAAATGCTCAATTCGATTCCGGTGGCAGCCAAACGGACTGGTTTTCGGAAATCAATTCAATTCGGACCAAATCAGGGGAGCCAAACAGGCCCTAAGAGGTTGAAAGTTAGTGGGATGACATGGATAGTTAGTAAGAGATGATGTGGATGACTTGCTTTTACAAAATAGTTGGAATTGGAAGTTAGTAAGTGTGTTTAGTGAAGATGATGTGAATAGCTTTCATTAAGAGGTTTGAAGTTATTAGTGCGAGGACATGACTATTAGTGGGAGATGATGTGGATGATTTGCTTTCATTAAAAAGTTGAAAGTTAGTGGAATGACATGACTATTAGTGGGAGATTAGTGGGAGATGATGTGGATATAGATACATATATAGATAAAGATTACCTACCTGGCTACATGCTCCAACTCTCCTACTATATATATATATATATATAGTATGTATGTATGTATGTATGTATGTATGTATGTATGTATGTATGCAAGTACATCATCCCAATTCACAATGCCAACAACACATCCATTCTTTTAGGTGTTGATACAAAACAGAAGACAATGGCCGATGAAAACCCAGAGTTGAGTGATCTTATTATGCGAGCAAAGAAAAGAATAGTACCAAAGTTCACGGAAATCTTCCCCGTGGAGGACGTGAACTACCCTTACAGCTCCTTCATCGCCGCGGTCCGGAAAGATGTGGTGAAATACTGCACCGACCACAAAGGCATCTTCCAGCCAGTGCTGCCGCCGGAGAAGAAGGTCCCGGATCTCTGGTTCTACGTCGTGCTCAAAACCAAGACCAGCTCCATCACGCTCGCCATACGCATGGACAACCTCTACCTCGTCGGCTTCAAGACCCCGGCCGGTGTGTGGTGGGAGTTCGGCAAGAACGGCGACACCCACCTCCTCGACGATAACCCTAGGTGGCTCGGCTTCGGCGGCCGGTACCAGGACCTCATCGGCAACAAGGGTCTGGAGATCGTCACCGTGGGCCGTGCTGAAATGACCAGAGCCGTCAACGACCTGGCGAAGAAGACGACGGCGATGATGGCATTAGAGGAGGAGGAAGAGCAGCTGCTGATGCCGCAGGATGCTGATCTGGCATTGGCAGCGGCGGCGGCTGGCCCGCAAGCCGACACGAAGAGCAAGCTGGCGAAGCTGGTGCTCATGGTGTGCGAGGGGACGCGGTTCAACACTGTGTCCCGCACGGTAGAAGCCGGGTTCAACAAAGGGGTGAGCATAAGCGAGATGCAGGGGAAGCAGGTGCAGAAATGGGACAGGATCTCGAAAGCTGCCTTCGACTGGGCTAAAAACCCAACCGCTGTAATCCCCGACATGCAGAAGCTTGGCATCAGAGATAAAAACGATGCTGCGAGGATCGTTGCGCTCGTTAAGAATCAACCTACTACTGCTGCTACTGCTACTGCTAGTGCTACGGAGGAAAACAGCGAGGTCTGATGATCGACAGACACATCATGAATCGCCATTGTACTCTTAGCTATATGCATACCGTGTATGTTTCTATATAAATAAATATATACCCCGGGTACTTGGTGTATACCTTGTATCCGAGCAATATGTAAATAAAATCCTGCATGCTCCCCATGATGTGTTGGTTTAAATTTGAGATACAATTTGTATTTGTCGTGCTTAAATTTGATAAATTTATTGTGGTTGAAATCGATCTATGCATTTGAAATTGAATTGTAAGGTGAAATGATGCAGATAAGTAGGAGGCTGGTTTGGGGGATCATTAGCTTATAAGTATATTGTTGGACATGCTATAACCAAGAGTTCAGAGTTCAGAGTTCAGAGTGCAGGCAACGGCGCAACGCACGCTTCACTATATGCTGTGCCACAACAGCACAACTAGCTAGAACTGTGGCTGCCATGAACTTCGCGTGCGTCTTATCCTTAACTAAATCGGACCACTGAACCTAATAATTAACAGACGGTCTCTCATCCGGGAGGTACGTCGTCTCTAGCAGATGCAAAAACTTGCATCATCTGGAAGGACATGTGCAGCTACCACCATGCCGCTTGCGTTGCTCCAGAAGATGCTGCGGCCATTCCTCGTCGACCGGCCGGAGCTAGCAGCGATGCCGACGCGAACACGTACCTCGACGTCCTGATCCTGGTCTCTGATCGACGATCGACGCCACGCCAGGATGCGCGCGCCTCCTGATCGATCGCCTCGCCTCGCCTCGCCGCGCCCGTTATTAAAGCCCACAGCTTCAATTCCGTCGCGGCTCTCCAGACCCCAAGCAAGCCAAGCAACTTGCACGTGCAGAGATAGCAGCTGGAATGGAGCATCATGGGTGCCGCCTCACGTTGTCTAGACGACCTCGCCTCCCTCCTGTTGTGCGGCAGCCTCCTGCTGGCCAGCGCCGCCGCCGCGGCGTCGCCCAGCGAAATAAAGCTCGTGATGACGAACCGGTTCCACGCCTGGCGCGCCGCGCACAACCGGACCTACGCGACGGCCGCGGAGCGCCAGCGCCGGTTCGAGGTGTACCGCCGGAACGTGGAGTACATCGAGGCCACGAACCGGCGCGGCGGGCTCTCGTACCTGCTCGGTGAGAACCAGTTCACCGACCTCACCACAGAGGAGTTCCTGGCCGCGTACACCATGCCGCACGAGGCCGTGGCGCCGCAGCTCGACGCCACCACGCCACGCGACGAGGGAGGTCGCAACAGCAGCTACTCGGGCGACGCCGCCTTCGGCCAGCAGGTCCCCTACAGCGTCGACTGGAGGGCTATGGGTGCTGTGACTCCCATCAAGCACCAAATGACCTGTGGTACGGACGACGTCAGCCAGCAAAAGATGACGTCTATGTTGTATACGTATGCATTTGTATCCACAGTACGTATCCTCATCGTGACGACGACATATACATGCCCTTGCAATGCAGGCTCATGTTGGGCGTCCGCCGCGGTGGCGTCGATCGAGAGCCTGTACAAGCTACGGACGGGCCGTCTCGTCGCCCTCTCAGAGCAGGAGCTCGTGGACTGCACGTCCCCGCCCAACTACGGATGCGGCGGCGGCGATCCGGCGGCGGCCATGGGGTGGGTCGCCCGCAACGGCGGCCTCGCCCCCGCGTGGGAGTACCTCTACGAGAACAGGCAGGTGGCAGTGCAGGCGCGGGGGCGCGGCCGTTGCGCCCAACAGCGAGGCCGCGCTGGAGCGCGCCGTGGCGCAGCAGCCGGTCGTCGTGTCCATCAACGCCGTCACCTTCCAGTACTACAAGGGCGGGGTGCTGTCCGGCTCCTGCGACGCTGGAATCAACCACGCCGTCACTGTGGTCGGGTACGGCGGCGCCGACGCCGCCGGCCACAAGTACTGGATCGTCAAGAACTCGTGGGGAGACGCGTGGGGCGAGAATGGGTACGTGCGCATGGAGAGGCGCGTTGGGGTCGGGGGAGGCTTGTGCGGCATCGCCAGCATGTCCTACTACCCGGTGATGTGAGAGCTCAACCTGAACTTGCATAGTACAAGAGGCTGAAAAAGACGCATCACTGTAACCTTAGTGTCTGGTTTAAAATACTCTGGACACCCCAATAGTTTCAACCGCAGGAGTTCATCAGAGATGAAGCCAGTTGCTATCATGTAAAAATGGAGCCACGCTCGCAGAACCCCACTACATTCGACGGGAGCACACCAAACACCTGCTCTAGTGAGAACCAAATTCTACCATGAATTCCTAGGCGAGAACTCTTTCTCCGCTGGCAGCTGCAGCACTTCCCGGATACCTTCTAATACCTGCGCGTGGAATTGCCAATGACTAAGTAGGGCACAGTAATATCTGAATTTAAGCAGATAACAGCATATGCAAAGAATGGCAGCACCTATCATTTACTCCATCCATTCCAAATTATAAGACAATTTGACCTTTGTAGATAGATCTAAATACGTAGTAAAAATCAATTGTATCTAAAAAGACCAGTCTTATAACTTGGAACGGATGGAGTATAATCTACGACATAATGGAACACCTAGGCAATTATAATATACACTGTACATACCAACTTGATTTGTGCTTTTATGCTTGCGATGAGATGTGTGTATTCATCTATTTGCCTGCAAACGTGCAAGATTTCTAAGGTTAACATCTGAAAAAAAAATGCTGCTTCAGGGACATAACAGGATTATATTATTTAACAGTGAAGCTTTCTAAAATGAAACATCAGCCATGGGAACCCAAAAATGCAGAAGGAAAGTGTTCGACCATATAAACGGAACAAAAACAGGATCACAGGATCAGGCAAAGAGATAAAAACTATGATACTAGCAGTCAAGCTTAAACAGTGAAACTTCTCTCCAAGAAGCCTGGTGTGTATGTGTTTCAAGAGTATAATGTGATGACTTCTGAAATCAGACTTCAGGGTACACAAATATGAACAGTCACTTCAGAAGATCTGCTTAGATTCAGTTACTAACTTGCTATTGAAATTATACAGAATATAATTAGTGATTTCGATATGATCAGGCTTTTATCCTGATAAATCCAGCACTGACCATTCCCCAAGAGCATGTGAAACTATTGATCTCCAAATACCAATAATGACTGTACAAACAAGCAAATGAATGCTTTGTAATTGTGAAAAACAGAATAGCTTTTACCAGTAATGTTGCCATACCGTTCTTTACCAACTAATGTTAAAAGAAGTAATTTTTCCCTCCTTTTTCTTGTTTGTCATTAATCTACTCCACATGTGTGGGGGAAAAAACAGTTAGAAAAAAAGATAAATGGAAGAAAACTAAGAGACCCGAAGTCCAGAAGGGAAAATGTCCGCCTACATAATAAAAAAGAAAAAAAAAAGAAACCGTCGCTTTCACTTATTTTTGTTTTGGTTTCCATCCTGATCTCTGTGCGTCCCCACCTCCTCTTTTTTGGGTGTCAAGCACCACATTGACCAGCAAGCACAAATTACCAGAATATTTCCCAAACCTCAATAATCAATATCATTTTTTATAACTCACTTTAACAGAACAGAAAGCTGCAACAAAGAAATATATCATACTCAAAAATTCGAACATCAGAATTGACTTACCTAGTCAACCTTGCCTCTCTTACAGATATGAACTGTAAAGCTTCTTGCCAAGTAAATTCCACATGAAAACCTAGACCAATATCCACAAAAATATGCCTTGTATCTGGTCTGCAGAAATCATCACACAAGCAGTTCATGAAATCTGATTATAGACGTATAACTTCATCACCCATGTTTCAAGAGAAACGATTTATTAAGTTTCCTCAACTATTCCAACTTTACGAACCTAAATAACATCTTGTTATAGAAAAGAAGATAAGACTGAAGTTAAAAGTAAAAACTAGCTTAAGAGCATATGAAGATGAGCAAGTTCCAGGTTTGATTCCTGTATTATAACCTACAAATCAATGACCTCAATTGTAAAACTAATCTGCTTGTCATAAAGTCTCTTTCTCAAATGTGCTCACAGCCAAACAACAATTTTAGAACAGGACAATCATTGTATGTACTATTTCTAATTTTCAGTCAGAAATAAAAGTCATAATCCAGACCTTTTGCATGTTTAGGGTATACCAAATATTTCAACTAAAAAGCTCAATCTATTTAATTGGGTAATGTAAACATTGTCAGCATTTTCTGGGTTGGTTGAGAAGTGGTGAATGGGGCAAGGCTTACACTTCTGCTTGCATGTACACCTCCGAGCCAAGATTGACCATGGACCGCATGCTGGTAACACCATTCCTCTCCAAATTTTCAATATTCCTCTTCAAATCCAAACTGCTTGGCATCCAGAAAAGTGCCATCATCAGAGCAAGATGCAATAGACAAAGCTAATATGCTAGAGATAGGACCTGCGAATGTCCTACCACCAGAACCATTGAAAATCGAAATCAATTGACAGAAAAAAGTTCAGTGGTTGTTACAAGGTCTTCTGTTGCTCAAACACCTTGTCGCGCTGTGCGATGGCATTGGCGAGGTCGGGTTTCAACCGCTGGTCCACGAACTCCTCGAACTTCCTCACTTTCTCCTGCCGCGCCCACGCCTCCGCTGCAGCCATGGCCTAGCTATAGTAGTGGAACCAGGATTTTAACAGGGTATGCCTGTTCAATACACGATCTGGCAACAAAATAATTATCTTGTTCAGTATCATGGTTGCAATTATATAGAAGTAACTAAGACGAAGATAAAATGTCTAATAGATAATGATTGAACTAATAAAATTTCTAATAGATATGTCACCATCCTAGTGCAAACATCCATTCAATTTTTAAGCAATATCACCCTATTATTTAGACCTGCCTATATTTTCACACATTTGAAGAAGGAAAGGAGCATGGCTAGCAAATCAGTTCACACCTACAAAAACATACATGTATGGTTACCTGGTGTTAATATGAAATTACAAATAAGACTGTAATCTAAAATTTGTGTTTTTTTTTTAAATTTCTTGAAAGAGCATGTAACTAAAAGCAGTACTCAACAATGAAATGTGATACAGAAAACTTTGTGCAAGTGAGCAATTAAAATAGCAAGGCATATTGAGGAGCGTTATACAGATAATTAATAGTCGAACACTCCTACTTGGATCCATCCACTGACAAAAATATCATAAGCCCCAGAAAGTCTCAAAGCAAGGGCTGCAACAATCAGGTAGCAGACACCAAAATTTTCGACTAACTATTCTCAGTTGAACTTATCAAACTTTTTGCTAAAGAAAAACAAAAATTTGGAGATCGTTGGTCCTCATACCAGAATTTGAGAGAGCCGGAGAGGGAGAGGAATCGACGGAGGGCCGATTGGGAGCTGACGCGCTGGAGTCCAAGCCTCGCAGCGGGCTAGGGGCGCAGAGGCGCAGTGGCTTGTCGCCTGGCTCGGGCCGTGCTGCCGTGGTCGCTAGGCCGCCTGGGAACTGCGCGGTGGACGGTGGACCTTGGCGGAGCCGGCAACCGCGGAGGCCGGCGCTCGGCTACCTCAGCGAATGGCGGCGGCCGGTGAGCGCGGTGACCTTGGCGCCTCGGCGGTGGTCCCCGCTTCACTTCTCCCGTCCGATGGCCGTGATGGGCGGCGCCGCTTCGGGGTTCGATACTTTATTTGAGCGCGGTCACGACGCAACCGGGTGAGACAGCAGCAGAAGCAGAAGCCGCCCTAGTTCTTTTCTTGATGGGCCTTCACTTGTGGCTAAAAACTAAATGGATTGGGCCCTAGAGGCCTTAGGCCCAGGTCGACGCTGGCGCGCCCCGTCGCCCACTCGCCCGTCGCGGAGTCCCTCCTCGCCTCCAGCGTCATGTGCCCTTTTTTTCTCGTCGTCTCCGACAGCCCTGCACCCACCTCGTCTCCGGCCAGTGGTTCCCTCATCCCGCCCTCCTCCTTTTCGTCCCTCCACCGTCCACCGAATCGCAGCGGCACGCTCGTGTCCGCGGAGCTCCGACGAGGCCCAAGTGCGCACCCACGGCGGCTGCCCCCTCCCCTCTCCCTATTGGAGTTCCGCCATGGCCATGGAGCTTCCCCAGCCACCTATACCGTCGCTAGGAGCCCTACATTGCCCTCCCGCCATCCCCACCGTTTAGCCGACCTCCCTCACCCCCAAGATCCCCTTCTAGCCAGCCAGAGATGGGGCTTACCTCACCAGAATACTAGCGGTGGGGACGCGGGCGCCGCCGCCGGGAAGAGCTCGCTGGAGTTGGGACGCGGACGCCGGGAAGGAGCTCACTGGAGATGAAGGGGAGAGAGAAAGAGAGGTGGAAGACAATTTCTGTGTGTAAGAGACAGGCCCGTCCAAAAGCGATGGGTCCTAAAATTCCAGGCTTTAAGCAAATTCCTAATTTCATTTTTTGCTATAGCGCTGAATGGTTGATTAGCTGATGTAGGTAAAATAGGAAGACCTTGGACATCATATAAAAAAACGGGTTTCTATACTACCGCCGCCTGGGTTCTGTCCGTCGGCTCAGGCGACACGCGGCGCGCCGAGCGGACGCGAGCGGAAGAGTGTGGAGGGCGCGTGACGGGCGGGTTGTCCCGTTGTCGGGTTGTGCCGGTTTGTTACGCGCGCCCGTTATCGTCTTTGGCCCGTTACTGAAATTAATTCGCATCGCATTCATCCAGACAAGCGGACAGCACTGTTCAAATTCTTCGGTGCTCGCGCCTTGTATTCTTGTATTCCTTGTCTTATTTGTTTCATGTCAACTCATGCTATTCTTTGTCCTTGTCTAATCATAGAAAAAAAATATAAATTGTTTCTTGTTATTTGTTTCTTGTAATTTATCCTATGCCAACACATGCTATCCTTTGTCCTTGTCTAATCATAGAAAAAACAGAAATCTGGCCCAAATGAGAGCGTACCGGTTGAAATGAGCACAAACATCCGCTAGCGGGTTTTGGATGGTGCACCCGTTTAGCATTTGCAGGCCCGGTAGCACACAGAGACAGAAACCCGTTATTTTTGGCGGGCCCGTTAGCTGCTGATACAGACGTACAGAGCAGAGACACAAATCGGCCGTTGGATGGCCATCCGACGGTGGAGCTCGTCCTGGGTTTTGGTCCAAAACCTAGTTGCTCCCATAAAAAAATTATGAAGATATAATTGGAGATTTTATTTTAAGAAATACTAGACGAATAATGTTTTTCAGTAGAACTTAAGGTCAGTAATACTTTTCCTATTTTTAGAGTTAATGTTTAACATATTTCTACATATTGTATGAAAGAATGCATATTTAAGTTTTTGATGACCGAAAATATATCAATTTTATTAGCTATTTGAAGTTTAAAAAAATTTGGGCCCCAATTTACTTTCAAACGTGAGCTCCAAATTTCTAGAGACGACTGTGGTAAGAGGAAGATTTGGCACGGTAAGGCGTGGCGCGTGGTACGATAAACGCCCGCACACCCATTTTTAAGAGGATGGCCTTTTTAATGTAGATTCATCCGTATTCTATGGTTATTAACCCAACATTGAGTTACATGAGTGATTTGCATCAACAGGGTATGGCACAGGAAAAAATCTATTTAACCCCCTCACCTATCTAGTGTAGTCTTTTTCACACCCTCAACTATAAAACCAGATATTTTACCCCTTGAATTTTTCAAAACCGGTTTAAACTACCTCCTCAGGCGGTTTTAGATAGTGGTTTTGCTACAATAACAATGGTTTTGTTTTTTTATTTGCTTTCGCTAAATCTTTGAAAAATCATAATAAATAACAACAAAATCATGAAATGAAAAATTAAATTTTGTTGGACTCCACGTGAGTAGATCTACACAATGGACATATAATATGGTGTGTTTTAGGACAAAAAATTTGTTATAGCTATAAATTAATTGAAAAAACTAATTTTATCTATAATTAGTTGAAATAATTCATAGCCGCATCTTCTATGGTCCAATTGTGGTGAATTTTTTATGGTGAGCTAATTATTGTATGCTTGAACTATAGTAAAATTTGCATATTCATTAGACTATCTACAACTTAGTTATAGATAAATCATAACTTTAACGTAGAAAAATCTAATTTCATGCTTGTTAAATCTATTATTTATCTGTAACTAAGTTATACATGGTTCAATGAGTATAAAAATTTTATTATAGTTCAAACATATAATAATTAGCTCACCATAAAAAATTAACCAAAATTGGACCATAGAAGCTACGGCTACAAATTATTCCAATTAATTCAGACAAAAATAGATTTTCAATTAATCTATAGCAACAACAAAAAATTACACTACAACATACCGTATTATATGTCCATTATATAGATATACTCATGTGGAGTCCAACAAAATTGATTTTCCATTTTATGATTTTTTCATGATTTGTTATGATTTTCAAAGATTTAGCGAAAGTAAATTAAAAAAAAAGACAAAACCACTTATACTATAGCAAAAACACCATCCAAAACCGCATGAGGGAGTAATTTAACCGGTTTTGAAAAGTTTAGAGTGTAGAATACCTGGTTTTATAGTTGAGGGTGTAAAGTAGACCACGCTAGGTATGGGAGAAGGGTAAATAGACTTTTTCCATATGACACATATGTTATGTGAAATGGCTAGGGAGTGTTAATAAGGATTTGACACAACTAGTTCTATTGATAGCGGCAGCATCTTATTAGTCCGTGTGACTTAAACCAAACAAGTAAACTGAATGACATGATTTTTGGCAGAAAAAAACTTTGCAGATTATCTACCGTATTATCCAATATATACGTGCCTAGCTTGATTTTTAGAGATGAGATACATGTGATTACTATGGCCTTTTGACTTTTGGAGCAAGTGGCTATAACTTTTTCTTATCCAGACACATGGATGGTAATCTAATTTGCAGACTTATAGTTAATGGTGTGTTTGTCTTAAGCACCGAACCTCTTTTTTGTCTTTTGGATGAAATTGATTCAAGATTACAAATTTATCTCAACATCATAGATGAATATGGAGTACATACCACTCATCAATAGATGAAGAGGCACAAAGCGCATGCTTTAGCACATGATCAAAGTGCAACACTAGAATCCCAAGCAATTTAAATTAACAATCCCATACGCTATATTTTGCGGGTTTCATAAGTTTCATTTCAATTTAATCTAGATCGGTAAAAAATATCACTCAATAGCCCTGTTCGTTTGATCGTTTCGGTGGCTGATAAGTCGGCTGTGACTGTTTTTAGCTGTTTTATTATGAGAGAGAAAAAATATTGTTTTTGTGGCTAATAAGCCAAACGAACGGAGCGTGAATAACAACAGCCATACACATCCTGGGTACATGAGACCATTCCCACCATTAAAGTATTTCATTTATGAACTTGATAAGCTGAAGCTATACTACAAGTTTTTTCTATATTTTTTGTATGTATTTTTAATTATATTTAACGAAATTTAAAATTAGTTAAATTTCGAAATGTGAAATGTGCACTTAATTTAGGCCAAAGGAATAAATAGGTATATAACAGCTTTAAGAGTGATGCTGCTAATTAAATCGAGAAAAGCTGAAAAAAAGTGAAGACGAGCAAAACGCACTAACACTCCATCTACCCTGGGTATCAAAATATTTGGTCTTTATAAGATTTAAATTTATCACAAAATACTTATAGCCTCCTAAAATACCTTTATATCCTAAAATATTTTTCTAATTACATATCCATCTATATTTCTTTCTTTTGGTGTATCTCGTATTATACTTTTTTAAACTATATTCCATATTTCTTTTCCGCGTTGAAACTAAAACACAGGGAACCTCGAAGGCTCGAATTTATGCAGCGGCAGCGCCATTCCCCACGAAAGCCTCCTAGACTCCAGCGCGCGAAACTCCTGAGACTCCGCGCGCAAAATCCCCTTTTCTCGCCGCGGGACGGCGGGAGTCCCCATCCCCCACCCCAGACGCGCGCCCGCCTTTTCCCTCCACCCGTGCGCATTTCGTCGAGCACATCGCCCGCACCGCCACCGCCACCATCACAACCTCAGAACCTCTGTGCACCGGGCAGCGAACGGCTCCACGATGGAGGGCGACGACTTCACGCCGGAGGGCGGCAAGCTTCCCGAGTTCAAGCTAGGTCCGTGAGTTCGCGCGCGCCATACCGTCCTTGGGTTTTTTAGATCCGTCGGGTCACTCATTCCTCTTTTGTCTTATTTTTTCTCGTGGTTGGATAGATGCGAGGCAAGCGCAGGGTTTCATCTCCTTCTTCAAGAGGCTACCGCAGGTGCGCTCCCTCGATTTCACCTTTTTGGGCCTCAGTTTTGGGCGACTATTTTCGAGAGTCTTTTTTGTTGGCTGATTTATTTCCCTTTCCTTTTCCCTTTTTGGTCTGGCAGGATCCTCGGGCCGTTCGTCTCTTCGACCGCAGGGTAAGTGATTCCAGTACATGTGGATGTGAACCTTTTTTGTTTATTTTTATCACGGGCAATAGGATGAACTTGAGAAATGGGCGGAAATGGCTCTTGTACTGTTAGAAAATATGGACTGTTGTGCCTTTTTATTGTCACCTGATAAGTGAACATGTAGATTGCAGATGGTTCATTAAATAGTGACGATAATGTGAGTTCAATTTGCTTGACAGTCTATGTACCATACGAGTTGTTCTCAGCCATAATTTAGGGATCTAATTCCTAGTAATATCAACTTCATGTGCTTATGTTCAATTCAATGTCCTCAATAACCTAAAGCTGGTAATAATGAGGTAGCAAACTAGGGAACTGTTTGGCATTTGGGAGCAGTGATGTGTACTTTAGATTACATAATCTATGACCACTCTTTTTATCCAATAGGAACGTGCCCTGCTTGAAAGTGCATTTAAAGAAATGATCAACAGTTCAGAAGTTGTTTCCTTGGAAGGGGGCATAAACATTTAGAAAAAAAGAAATTTCGTGAATTCATGCAGATATTAGATGTCATTTCTTCCAGACTTATTTCTAAATATGGAGCACTCTTTTATGCATTGAATTTGCATGGCGAAACTGTATTTGTACTGTAGCAATCACTACTGTTGAGGGATACTGCGCCCAGGCAGAGTTAAATCTAGCTGTTATTTTTCCTTTGGGAATTTAATTCCTATGTGTGTCTACCTTCCATTGTAAACTGGCATGCTATAACTAGTGCTCAAATGTGATTCAGGATTATTACACTGCCCATGGCGAGAATGCTACGTTTATTGCGAGGACATACTACCACACAATGTCTGCCTTGCGTCAATTAGGTAGCAGCTCTGATGGAATCCCAAGTGTTAGTGTGAGCAAGGCTATGTTTGAGACCATTGCCCGCAACATTTTGTTGGAAAGGACTGACTGTACATTGGAGCTCTATGAGGGAAGTGGGTCAAATTGGAGGTTAACAAAGTCTGGAACACCTGGAAACATTGGTAGTTTTGAAGACATTCTGTTTGCAAACAATGATATGCAAGATTCACCAGTCATTGTTGCTTTATTTCCAGTGTGCCGGGAAAGTCAGCTGTATGTAGGGCTTAGTTTTTTGGATATGACCAATAGGAAGCTTGGGTTGGCTGAGTTCCCCGAAGATAGCCGGTTCACAAATGTTGAATCAGCTCTTGTTGCATTAGGTTGCAAGGAGTGTCTTCTCCCAGCAGATTGTGAAAAATCCATTGATCTGAATCCCCTTCGAGATGCCATTAGTAATTGTAATGTTCTTTTGACCGAGAAAAAGAAGGCTGACTTCAGATCCAGGGATCTTGCACAAGATCTTGGTAGAATAATCAGGGGTTCTGTTGAGCCTGTACGTGATCTGCTATCTCAGTTTGACTATGCTCTTGGTCCCCTTGGTGCTCTTTTATCTTATGCCGAGTTGCTAGCAGATGATACTAATTATGGAAATTACACAATTGAGAAGTACAATTTGAACTGCTACATGCGACTTGATTCTGCTGCAGTGCGAGCATTAAACATTGCAGAAAGGAAAACTGATGTAAACAAGAACTTCAGTTTGTTTGGTTTGATGAATAGAACCTGTACTGTTGGGATGGGAAAAAGATTGCTTAACAGATGGCTGAAACAACCTCTATTAGATGTTACTGAAATTAATAATCGATTAGACATGGTTCAGGCTTTTGTAGAAGATCCAGAGCTTCGTCAGGGACTCAGGCAACAACTTAAAAGGATATCAGATATTGATCGTCTAACACATGCTCTCCGAAAGAAATCAGCTACTCTGCAGCCTGTTGTTAAGCTTTACCAGGTTACTGCTCAACCTAATGTTATCTTATTTTAATGACTTTGCAAAGATAATTATGTGCCTGAAAATGTATTTGAATATACAGTAATATTGGTTACTAGCTGCCTAGCTGCTAGTGTAAGGCTAGTAACATTTAATGAAAGGAGTGCACTGAACCTTTGTAGCACTCCCTCGAATTCCAAATGTAGGTCCCTTTAGAATCCTAGTTGGTCAAATTTTTTTTATAACTTGGCCAATCAATATATGGGACTATATAGATTGACAACACATAGTTGTTATGCTGAAGACTGTGTTGTTGTCCTAGAACTACATTTTGAATCACAAGGAATGCTTATTTGTGTGTATTTGTGCATAACCTTCCAGGAAGCAGAGTAGAATTAGGTTTCTTAAACAAGGGTAACACCTCCTAAGATGCATACCTTTTACCACAATTTTTTTAACCCATTTCCTTATTGGTTGCAGTCCTGTAGCAGAATCTCATACATCAAGGGCATTCTTGAGCAATATAATGGCCAATTTTCCACATTGATAAGGTCAAAGTTTCTTGAACCATTAGAAGAATGGATGACAGAGGATCGATTTGGTCGGTTTTCTTCTCTTGTTGAGACAGCTATTGATCTTGATCAGCTGGAGAATGGAGAGTACAGAATATCTCCTCTATATTCTTCTGACTTGGCTGTACTAAAGGATGAGCTTTCTGTGGTTGAAAATCACATAAATAATCTGCACGTGGATACAGCTAGTGATCTGGATCTTTCTGTTGATAAGCAACTGAAGCTAGAAAAAGGACCTCTTGGACATGTGTTCAGAATGTCAAAGAAAGAGGAGCAGAAAGTCAGGAAGAAGCTCACTGGCAGCTACTTAATCATAGAAACTCGTAAAGATGGTGTAAAGTTCACAAGTTCTAAGCTGAAAAAGCTAAGTGATCAGTACCAGGCACTGTTTGGTGAGTACACAAGTTGTCAGAAAAAGGTGGTTGGTGATGTAGTGAGGGTTTCAGGCTCCTACTCAGAGGTACACTAAGATAATTATCTTAGCTTCATAGTTTATTTTTTCTCTATACAGATTGGGATAAATCTTCAATTCTTGGTGCAGGTCTTCGAAAATTTTGCTGCATTTCTGTCGGAGTTGGATGTTTTACAAAGTTTTGCTGATTTAGCAACTAGTTGCCCAGTTCCTTATGTTAGGCCAGACATCACAGCGTCGGTAAGAAACACTTCCTAAAACTTCTTTAAAATGACAAATTTCGAACGTGGCTCTAATCTTGAGAACACATTACAGGATGAAGGAGATATTGTTCTGCTAGGTAGCAGACATCCTTGTCTAGAGGCACAAGATGGTGTTAACTTTATACCCAATGATTGCACTCTTGTAAGTTCCCTGTGATATGATATTTGCAATTGCAGCACTTAATTACTGAAGTTAGTGACGGCTCGATGGCCTTAAATAGGTGAGAGGGAAAAGCTGGTTTCAGATCATCACTGGGCCAAACATGGGAGGAAAATCCACATTTATAAGACAGGTTAGATTTGCACTTTCATGGTAATTTTTTTTATGAACCACTCAAGGAATTTATTTAAATGCATTTTATCCCAAGACATGGAGGTGGCGATTTCTTATTAAAAGAAAAAAAAGAAAAAGCAGTTTCAAGCCTAACAACCTTCTGAAATCCATGGATTTATGATAGGAAAGATGATCTTTCTGGTACTATATGTAGTACCTCTCTTTATTAACATATAACGTCCTAGAATGCGTTCATTCAAACTCTCTAGCGACCATTCATTTTGAGTAAAGCTATTTGTATTGATAATGCAGAAGTACTGTCAAATTTGTTGTGCAAACAATTTTCATAATATATAATTTTATATTTTGTTGGTGTTATATCTGTATAAAAAACTGGTCAAAGTTTCACATTGGTGGCCATGCTTATGTCCAAAACATAATACATTTACAAACAGAGGGAGTATATGACCATTATTCCTCTTATAATATAACATTTGTACAAACCTAATGCAACCGCTTTTGTAGCACAAACTTTTCATATGATTAAACCAATTGTTTGTCAAAGACAACAAAGTTTGAGTTTTGAAATATGTGTGTTCCTTATATTTTGGGGTAGAGGGAGTATGATCAATGATTCATGCATATGAGTGAATAATTAGCATTTATTTTTAGTTTTGGAAAATTTCACTAATTATTTACTAAATTTAGTAGAGCTCTCCATCTCCACTTCCACTACAAAAATACATACTTGAAACATATGTGCACTTAAATGTGTAAATATGTAAATTTATTGCTACACTTGGATCCACATCTGCTGTTCCATTCTTATACTACAAGTTATCTGTGATGATTATTTCACCAATCACCACTACCACCATATATGCATGATGCATTAGATTGCAATAGTATTATAATAAAGAGTTTGTGTATTTTCAAAACAAAAAAATTGTGTACTCGATGCTTTCCATGATATGTTTTTCTGTTTTCTAGATAGCCATGTGTGGTGACTTATTGAGTAGTTGTATTCATACATATTTGATCCAAGAACTTTTTTTTTTCAAGAAAATGGCAGGAGCTCTGCCGCTCAATTAAGGTAGAAAAAGAGTATAATGTACAAATGGCACCCAGTGCCTAACACCATGGTCCTAAGACCAAAAGAGGGAAAAGCGCCTCACTGCTAGTTAGCTTCCACACCAAAATTCATTGCCCTATGTCTTTGCACTATATCATCTTTGATCGAGTAAGCGACCTGCTGCAGCGTTTGGAACACATTTTCGAAGATCCACCTATTTCTCTCCTTCCACAGATTCCACATGATGTAAATCACAGTTCCGTTGAAATGCCTGCGGTCTTGCTTTGGCACCCTGCTGGCCTCATGTTCTCACCATTCAACCAAGGATTGGTCTTGCTGTGGGAGTTGCACAGATAAATTTTCCCAAGTCAGCACTTGATCCCACACGGCTTTTGCAAAGGGGCACAGCAAGGATAAATGTATCCCCGTCTCCAAAGGGCCGTTGCACAAGACACAATGGTCCTGATGGGGCCAATCTCTCTTTTGCAGGTTATCCACCGTTAGGATTTTGTTGTGTAGGAGAATCTAGGCGTGAATTTTGCACTTATTCTCTGTCCGCGCTCTCTAGATGCCGGAATTTCCTGTGTGATCCACAGAACTGAATCATGTACGCTGAGCGGGTGGAGTAGTTTCCATTAGTCGTCCATTTCCATGTAATCGTGTCCTGCACGTTGGGCTGTAACTGCACCACCTGCAATCTGATCCAAAGGCCAACAAACTCCTGGATCTGTAAACTTGATGTGATGCGCGTACATAGTGATCTAATCCAATTACCATTGTTCTTTTTTTTTTTTGGAAAACGCAGGAGAGCTGCGTTTCATTGTATTAAAGAGAGGATAAAAGGTTGGGCCCCAACAGGATCCTCACTCATACGGGCCCAGACATGAGTGAGGCAATTACACAGGGTCAAGGGCTAAACACATAGCTAACAAACAAGACTCGACCAAAGCAAAAAGACTTAGTCAGCAAGCACCAGCTCCAGCCCTTGAAGCTTCTTTGCCCCAGCCATGCACCAGAGGCTGTGCTCGTTCTTTAGCTCACTCCAAATCATGCTAACCGAAGGATGAGCCCCATCAAAAACACATGAATTCCTATGCTTCCAAATACACCAGGCCCCTAGGATAATTAAAGTGTTCACTCCTTTCCTGTGCTCCTTGCTAACCCTGCTCATCGTCTTGCGCCACCAATCAGCAAAACAAGGCTCGTTTTGCTGGGGGACCGAATCAGCTAGGTTCAGCGGATTGAATAATTTGAACCATACTTGTCTTGCCACCACACATGATGTTAGCAAATGTTGTATTGTTCCATTTATAACATGTGAAACATACTGTGTGAAGTTCCTCCATGTTCTAGCTCCATCTTCTAATTCTTGGTCGTTGGCTACTGAATTTAATATATATTTTCAAGCATATTTAACTAATAATAGCTTTTGTTGCTTACATTCCTTCATTTATAAGCTGTCTAAATTAATTTTCATATGGGAATCAGGTTGGTGTAAATGTCTTGATGGCGCAAGTCGGTTCCTTTGTACCTTGTGATCAAGCAAGTGTTAGTGTGAGGGATTGTATTTTTGCTCGTGTTGGTGCTGGTGATTGCCAAGTAAGTTCGTTTGATCATCAAAGTATTTTGTTCTTATAAGTTTATATTGGAAGTGCCCTTCTGTTCTTATTTAAACTTTTGTCGCAATAACAAATATGGTATAGTGTTCTCTTGCTTTAGCTACTCGTACATATGTTGCAAATCAAAGATGCAAACGAGCAGTGTTCATCAGTTCATCTTCCTTTAATATAATGATTCACAGTTCTCCTGTGTGTTCGAGAGGAAAAAAAATGCAAACGATCAGGATAGGAACATGAACTAGATGAATGGCACATTTGCTATATTAGTCAAGTCTATTTCCTTCTGAAGAATGAAAATTGTTCATTTTTTCCTTGAACTGGCATGTGAGCTGCCCTTCATTATATTAAGAAGGAGAAGAACAAAGTACACGCTTGATAAATCCAGCAAAAACAAGACCCCGCCTCCCCACCGCCACCGCCACCACCACCCCGGCCAAGTGGCCAACACACTCAACTCATACAAACTCAGTTACATAGGGATCAGAACAACAGCTCACCCCTCTCGTACAGCTCCCAGGAGGAGATTCAAGGCAATAGCTCATGTGGTTAATTTCCATTTTTTTTGAACGAAAATGGCAGGAGCCCTGCCTTTCAATTAAGCGAGGAAAGAGTTCAAAACACACATTGCATGTTGATCCTACAGCCCAAAGGATCCAGTAACAAAACCCTTTTTAAATTTAACGGATAATGATGGCAGGGTCTTTTCTCATAGTAAGATGAAACTTTCTGTTACTTTTAAGCAAACATTAAATTTGTATACTTCTGCAAAGAATGATGTCATAAACTGTTATGTTTACATTTATTTGGCAGCTTCATGGTGTATCAACTTTTATGCAAGAAATGCTTGAAACAGCATCCATCCTAAAAGGCGCCTCTGATAAGTCTCTTATAATTATTGACGAGCTGGGACGTGGAACTTCCACGTATGATGGATTTGGTCAGTTTTGTATAATTTTTCTTGTTTTTGCTCTTACAAGTTTGTTAATCATCTTTCCTTTTGTTTCTTTTTAGCATTCATAGACTACCATCTGTATTACTTCTAGGTGATATTGAATTATTGACTTTTAAATAGTGCTAGTATTTGATTTGAAGCTAGAAATTGCATACTTCTAAGCTTAGCATTGCATATATTACACTTTTTACCTGGTTAGATACATCATATGTCTCTTGGACAAAAAAAAAGTAATTCCCTGTACCCTTGCACTTGCTGATAAATGTTCCATTTACCGGAGGTAATTGGCTGGCTACTGCTGTTAATCAGACCCACCAGCCTGATGTGGGAAAACTAAAATTTTGCTACATTCACATTTATTGGCATCTCAAATCTGTGGTGGCATCTACAATTTTGCTACATTCACATTTATGGTGGCCTTCATACCAAAAGGCAAGTTCCACTTATCTGTCATACCAAACCTGTGGACGTTTTTTTGGATTATTTGATCATGGTCTACAAGCTTTATTCTAATTGGGTCTATACAAGAGAGTTGGACCAAGTGCGCTAACTTTGTTTCAGATTATGTTAAACCAAATTAGCTATACACATGCACTGAACACCAACATCATTTGGGCCTCATGTGGTGCGGCATGCAATCTCATGCTTCAATCAACCAAAAAAAATAGTTTTAGTTTGTTGTATTTATCTGTTTTTGCTGTCATTATAAACACACAAATCTACTTATTTTACGCATCACTGGATGAAACTAGCAATTATCATTTCTAAATTGAGTACCCCTTTTTACATCCTTGGTTGCCTGCTGCAATGCGCTGACTTTCAGACAACTGGAACTTTTAATTCTCATTTGAGATTGAACCTCTAACTTTCATTTAAGATTGATATATTATTTGTTATCAGGTCTTGCATGGGCTATTTGTGAGCATCTTATGGAAGTGACTCGAGCGCCTACCTTGTTTGCCACCCATTTCCATGAATTAACTGCATTAGCACATAGAAACGATGATGAGCACCAACACATTTCGAATATCGGAATTGCAAATTATCATGTGGGTGCTCACATAGACCCATCAAGTCGGAAGTTAACTATGCTTTACAAGGTATGTCACGATGTGAAATTCTTATTCACATTTATTATTACGGAATCAAGTTGGCATTATTGATTTTGCCAAATGATGCCTCCAGATCTTGTATTACAATATTTCCCTGTTCGTGTTGTAGGTTGAACCTGGTGCATGCGACCAGAGTTTTGGTATTCATGTTGCAGAATTTGCTAATTTTCCAGAAGCTGTTGTTGCCCTTGCAAAAAGCAAAGCAGCAGAGTTAGAAGACTTCTCTACTACACCTACCTTTTCTGATAATTCGAAAGATGAGGTATAGTATATACAACGAAAAATTTCGAACTAAATGCTGTGGGTTCTGATATGAGTTAAAATGCATATGCTTCCTCCCATGCGAGCGATGTTATCATAAAGAAAATGAATATTGGATTCATAATTCAACAAAACTGACAGTAGTACATTTTGGAGTTTTTATGGCCATATATGCAATTATGGTAAAATTACTTATCTGTTGCACAGTTCATGGGAGCTTCGGTGCATAGGGTATCTTTCTTACCCATACTGCGCTGAAACCTCTTTCTAAGCTAGCTAGTGTTCTGTGCAGGTTGGATCAAAGCGCAAGAGGGTATTTAGCCCAGATGACATCACCAGAGGAGCTGCTCGGGCTCGGCATTTCCTTGAGGAATTTGCTGAGTTGCCTATAGAAGAGATGGAGAGGAGCAAGATCATGGAGATGGCCACCAAAATGAAAGATGATTTGCAGAAAGACGCAGCTGACAATCCTTGGCTTCAGCAGTTCTTCTGAAGCTAATTAATCCCTGCGTGGATGGAGATTTCATCAAGGTTAAACCATATGAGAATCTCGCTGTTGCTAGGATCACCTGATCCATTTTGTTGATACGCATCAGCGGATGTACTCTAATCTTCAGGCTTAGCAGAACAAGTAGTAGTAGGCTTTGCCAAGTCATCATGCGCAGTGCATCAGAAAAAACATGTGTATATATATAACGTAACGCGGTAGTGTTGCTACTCCTGCATACCGATCGCGATCGGCTGCGGTACTCTGTTCTGCGGCTTCTGCCCTGTCTGTGATTGCACTCCGTCGTTTGCAGCCTTTATGCTTTGCCACTCGTCGAAGCTTGAAGTTTCTGCTCGTTTATTGCTGTGCATACGTAACAGGCCCAAAGCATTCACACAGCCCCTGCTCAGGCTCAGTCCTGACCCTCTCCCTCTCTCGTCCTCGCTCACCTCGATGGCCTCCTCGCCGCACGCCCCCGCCACCGATGCCTGGGAGGTCGTCACCTCCACTGCCCCACCAGTAGCCCACGTGGACGTCGGGATCGATGACTGCGCCATCTTCCCGCCGCGGCTGCACGAGGGGCTAGGCTTGGACGGCGAGGCCGAGGAGGGGCCGCCGCTGCCAGCGGCGGCGAAGGAGGCGGACGAGGAGGAGGGTGAGGAGGAGGACAAAGAGTGGCTGTGGGGTGGGAGAGGTGCCGATTGGCGGCGAGGCGCGCTTGGGCGGCCGGGGTCGGGACCGTCCAGGACCGGGTGCTCGTGCACGGCGCGTGTGGGTGCCCGGCGGTGAGACCCGCCGTGTTGTCGGCTGTGGCGGCGGCCGCTGTGGTGGGGGCGCTTCTGTACGCCCGTCGGCGGGATAGGAAGGAACGGACCTGCTCGTGCTTCTCTCCAAGGAGAAGGATAAGGTTTGGATCTCTCTGTAGTCGTGATGCCAAAACGATGCCTGGGACGAACAGTATAGTGAGATGCGTATTGCGGTTCCAAAGAAATATAATTGGTTTCATTTAGGCTATAAATCAAGCATGATATTTCTCTGAAGTTGAATTGTGGGGAAGCCGTGTTGGATCCCCTGGTTTCACTAAACATTTGTTTGTGGGGAAGTTGAATTGATCATATGGAAGGTGTTTGATTGGTAAATGACATCATCTGCATTGAACTATGGCCAGTATGTTTAGTGAATTGCGCAATCACTGCTTGTATAAAGGTTTGCTAATGTTGGATCAAATTCAAAACTAAGGGAGAATGTTTATGAATTTGTGAAACAAGTGTAGAACAATGTCTTACTGATGCTGCTAGAATATCAGTTGGCATGTGTTGATTATTAATTTGAGACCTGGTCTGTTAGACCCCATGTATGATTGATCGAACACATCCATACTTGCAATCAGGGAAGCAAATTCCAAACAGTAGAAATATTGCACTACTAGTGTCCTCTGTCTTCCAATACCTCACTAGCTTCAAATAATTCCACTTTACTCTTTGTTGGGGAACAAAATTGCACCTGAGTTTGTCTTGTTTGTTTGATGGTTTCCCCTTTTTCCAACTCTAGCTCCAGCTGTCCAGCAGCCCTTAAACAAAATCTAATTGAAATCATGTCCTTAAACTTCATTTGCAATTAAATCACATACTATTTCACAAAATGTTTCAAGATGGCCACTGTCCTCATATTCCAGAACATACTGTGTCATATTTAGTTTTGGTGGATTCTTGCCAATGTTTGTTTTGTTTTTTTAACTTTCAAACTGTTGTGCTGGATCCTGAGGGTTAAGGTGATTGTGCCAAACTATTTGGTATGCTCCACAGACTAATAATCTTTACCTGTTACAGGTTCACCACTGAGCAATATCCAGATTAAGGAAGCATAGAAGTGCATTACATGTGATGATTGATATTCCAGAACTCATTGGATTCTTGCTTTTCCTTGTGCAGAGGATAGCACAACTGCTGCATCAAATTGCTTTAATGAGTGACATCAGAAGTGGCAATGAAGCAGTGAAGATTATCAGGAACTCCTAATCATTTTCGCTGTTGAAAGGTTCAGTTGCTATGCTGTAGCAAACTGATTAGGTAGTTATAGAATCAGACTAGTCCGTGCAGGATCAATACTTGTAGCTAAATTGTAGTTTAGCTGCATGATCTTCACGGGTCTGATGTTTATGTATAACTAGATGCTGAAACCTGCAAGGTTGCAACCCAATCTCAAGGAATCAATAGTCCCACCTCATCTCTGTTTCTTTTTAAAATATGTGTATAGCTGGGTGATGATTTGGTTAAGTTGTAGATATGTAGAAACTGTTGTTGATATAGACAACCCTGGACAATGTTATGTATATGTAACATCAATTTATTCCATTTTGTGTTTTTGATCATCCACTGAATTCTGATATTTATACGACCATGATTCCATGAAGTTGGCTTTCTGTCTGCACCGAAGTCCCAACTATAGTTGATATTAGGGTCCCTCGTTAGATATGAGAACTCATGTTTTCTGAAACATTTTAGCTGAAGTCCAGGAAGCCATAAAAAATCCAGGGCTTAGTTGTCTGCTTACAACACTAAAAATTATATGGATGGAACTAGACATCGTTCCTAGTGAGTTGTTATGCTTGGATCTCCTATGTCTATGAATGTAAGCTGTTTTGGCACAATGCTCCTGTAAGTTGCTGCCCTTTCCGATGGAAAGTGTCCGGGTACGAAGGTAAGGGGTACCCTAAACCCTTCGATAAACTAACGCTAAAACATAACAACCATTTTTAAGACAGGGACCAACCCACTGTTCAAGTTAGTAAAGTAAGGCCCATCACTCGAAGGCCCCCTACACCGGCTATGGCAACCAGTCGCGGGCTGGCCCACCTCGACGGAAAGAGACGGACGAGGGGTCGAACGAACGACCCCTCCGTCTCCACCTCGACGCCGAATGACGGACGAGGGGTCGAACGAACGACCCCTCGGCCTCCACCTCGACGTCAAATGACGGACTGAGGGTCGAACGAACGACCCCTCGGCCTCTACTTCGATCCCTCCAACTCCGCCTCTGTTCCGACCCTACCTCGACGACGAGCGACGGACCAAGGGGTCGAACGAACGACCCCCGGACGGGAGGCTCGACCAACCCAACTGCTCCCGGCATGGGTTAAAGTAAATCCGCCTAACGACATGGGCGCCCACGTCCGCAGTCAAATCCAACAACTCTCCGTCATGTCCCCGATTTCTGTCAACTGTGTCGCTACTGTCGCCACGACACGGGTACGGACTCCAGCAGCACCCCTCGGAACGTGAACAGTGCAGCCCTCGACGACGACTTCGGGGGTACGACAGAGCCACGCAGGGCTCGACCCCCCCTCGACCGAAGGGCTCGACCCCTCTCTCCAACGACTCCAGTATGGGGCCTGTCCCATCCGCCCCGTCTCGCTTCAGCTGTGGGATTCGCGCCTGTCTGCGGGAGCTGTGCCGCGACGTGTCGCGGCGACTTCCACTGCCACCACGACCGGGAGCGCCAGAAGGACGGGAAGGCAATGCCGCCACAGTGCTCGACGTCCCTCCGCCGGCACTATGCCCCGGACACGCCGTCCATACTACACAGTTAGGATCCTGTACCCTCGGGTCTCCCCTTGGACTATAAAAGGGGACACCGAGGTAGAAGAAAGGGCTGGATCCTGAAATCTCTGATCTGAGACTTCAGTTCAGACCCTCACACCACACACACACACACCGCTGCTCGATCGACCCCTCGAGCAGCCAACCCACCGCCTAGGGCAGCACTGCTAGCCTTAGGCTCCAGATCGCCTTGAGCGATCCCGTGTAACTCAGCTTGTACCCCCCCTGTACGAGCATGTTTGGGTGCGAGATAATACAAGTCATCCTCCCCCGCTGGACGTAGGGCCTTCTTTGCCCGAACCAGGATAAACCTTGTGTCCATCTTGCATCACGTCTGAGAGAGGGAGCACGCGATATACAAATTTACTAGTTGGTGGTCTTGACCCCCGGGTCATAACACCGACAGTTGGCGCGCCAGGTAGGAGGAATTGCGTGTCGATCAACTCCGAACTACTCTCTCAGATGGACTCCACCATCCCACCGTTTCCATTCACCACCGTCGTCTGGTTCGTATCCACGAGCCAGGGCCACTTCATAGTTTTTCCCTTCGCTCGTGGCCTGGACAGCAGCAGCTCCGGTATGCCGGGGCCAGCAAGGATCAGGCGACGGTCCCTCCGCTTGCGCCTCTGGCCTGCGATCAGGAGGAGGCGCGAGCGGCTCCGACGCGCTCGTCGTCGTGCGGATGCCGAGATGACGGACGCCGTTTCCCCGCCCCCAGCTGGCGACACAGTCCCTCCTCTCGGGAGTCTGTTTGACCCATGCTGGCGGGACGAGGGCGGGCGCCCCTCTGAGCGGGACTTCGGCTCTGCCATATCGTCGTCCCCGGGGGTCCCCGTGGCCTCTCCTACACACTCGAACTCGCCACCACCGTGTAACCCGTTCCCGTACGGGCTCCACAGCAGCGCAAGGCTCTGTTCTGCCCTCGCAGGTTTGCAGATACAGACACGTAGCGGGTCTCCAGGGACTCCGCCGCGTGCGACGGTCAACCCCGTCACCACCTCTTCACCGGGCGAGCCAAGACTACCCCGGACATGGGGCACATTACGGCGGCGCCTGGCGGAGGAGCGCAGGGGGTCCTTCCCCCACTTCTACCACGCCGACCCCGACTCGGACTCTCCCGATGAGGGTTACGACTCCACCCGGGAATGCTTCCACCTCGACGAGCAGGCCGACCCCCAGGACGACGTCGACGACACCGCGGCCACAGAAGAAAGAGGAGGGGGCAACGCTACACCAGCACGAGATGCCGACCCCCCGAGTCCTGACAGAGCCGATCCACCCCCAGACGTCCAGATCACGCAAGTCCGAGAGCTTCTCAGTAAGCTCGAGTAGGAGCGCCTGCGGCTTCAGCAACTCGAGCACGCCCTCGAGCGGGATCGAGGGCGTCCGCAGGGTGGAGGAGCTCGCGAGCGGGCCCGAGAAGTCCACCGGCAAATCGTCGAGGAGGGGGGGAACGAGCCCCGAGTCTTCAACCGCGCCAGCCAGAACGTCGTAGCGGCCGCAATGCTGCTCCGCGACATGCCGGCGCCATCGACCCCCCAAGCACGGCGTATCAGGGACGAAATCCAGGGGCTTCTCCAAACTGCGGCCGTGCAGCAGGCGGAGAGCTCGGCCTCGAGGCGTCGAGGGGCTGCCTCCGAGCGACAGGGAGCACCCCCCCCCCCCCCCGACAAAATCGAGAAGTATCCGTCCACCAGGACAAAGCGCCCCAGGGCCAAGTCGAGCGACGACCGGTTCGGGAACGCCTCGTCGACGATCGACCCCCTCGGGTGAACAATCGACGCCGGTACGGCGACGCCGAGGCTCGAGGCTACAACGCTCACCGAGGTGGGCGCTACGACAGCGACGAAGACCGATGTCGGTCTCCGGAGCCACCGGGGCCCCGAGTCTTCGGCAGAACCATCCGGCGGACCCCCCTGCCCATCCGTTTCCGTCCACCCACCAGCCTGGTCAAGTATAATGGCGAAACTAAGCTAGAGCTCTGGCTTGCCGACTTCAGGCTGGCATGTCAGCTGGGTGGAGCCGACAACGACCACGTCATCATTCGGCAACTCCCACTGTTCCTCTCCGACACCGCTCGCAGATGGCTCGAGGAGCTGCCCCCGGACCTGATCCAAGACTGGCCCGACCTGGTCAGGATCTTCGAGGGCAACTTCAAGGGAACCTACGAGCGGCCGGGCAACCCTTGGGACCTCCGCAGCTGCAAGCAGAGGCCAGGGGATACCCTCCGCGCCTTCACCCGCCGATTCTCGAGACAGCGTACCGCACTAACCCACATCTCCGACCACGAGGTCATTACGGCGTTCATCGCCGGAACGACCTGCAAGGAGTTGGTGCGGGAGCTGGGGCGAAACACCCCCAAGACCGCCAACGAGCTCATGGACATCATCGCCAACTACGCAGCTGGCGAAGAGGCCATTGGCGCGTTCTTCCAGATACCCCCAGAGAAGGGGAAAGGCAAGGCGGATGAGCCCGGGGGCTCGGACAACGAGCCCAAGAAGAACAATGGGCCCAGAAGGAACAACGACGGCAACGACGGCAGGAATAAGAAGAAGAAGAACCAACCGGACCGGCACCGCGTCGAGCCCGACGTCGAGCCCGACGACGGACCCGACGACCTTGTCGCTGCGGCAGACAAGAAGAAGCCTCGAGGGCCCCCTCCCGACGGGGGCGTCTTCGATAAGATGCTGAAGGAGCCTTGTCCCTATCATATGGGGCCGGCCAACCACCGCCTCGAGGACTGTCGCATGCTTCGAAAGCACTTCATCCCTCCTGGCCTCAGGAGAGACGACAGCAAAGAAGACCCGCCCTGTGACGCCCACGTCAGGGGCGATGTCAAAAAAGGAGGCTTCCCCGAAGTCCACGACTGCTACATGATCTACGGGGGACCCTCGACTCGACTCACCACGCGCCAGCGCAAGAGGGAGCGTCGAGAGGGAGCGTCGAGAGGAAGCAGTGCTCGTCGACTTTCTCCGTGCGAATGCCGACGTGTTTGCGTGGAGTCCCTCGGATATGCCGGGCATTCCAAGGGAGGTCGCCAAGCACTCCTTGGACATCCGAGCCGGGTCCAAACCGGTGAAGCAGCGCCTGCGCCGCTTCGACGAGGAGAAGCGCAGGATCATCGGGGAGGAGGTCGAGAAACTTTTGAAGGCCGGATTCATCAAGGAGGTGCATCATCCCGAGTGGTTAGCTAATCCCGTACTTGTTAAGAAAAAGAACGGGAAGGATAGGATGTGTGTAGATTACACCAGTTTAAATAAAGCATGTCCCAAGGTTCCTTTTCCATTGCCACGTATCGATCAAATAGTAGATTCCACTGCGGGATGTGAAACTCTCTGCTTGACGCGTATTCTGGCTACCTTCAAATAAAGATAAAGGAATCCGATCAGCTCGCAACTTCCTTCATCACCTCCTTTGGCATGTTTTGCTACCTCACTATGCCCTTCGGTTTGCGAAACGCTGGGGCCACCTACCAACGATGCATGCTCCACGTCTTCGGGAAACAAATAGGGCCGATCGTCGAGGCCTACGTCGATGACATCGTGGTCAAATCCAAGACAGTCGGAAACCTGGTCGGAGACCTCGAGATCGCGTTTGGGTGCCTCCGGGCGAATCGCATAAAACTAAACCCTGAGAAGTGTGTCTTCGGGGTCCCTCGAGACATGCTCTTGGGGTACATAGTTTCCCAGCGCGGAATCGAGGCCAATCCCGAGAAGGTAACCGCCATCACAAGGATGGGCCCGATCAACGACCTCAAAAGCGTACAAAGGGTCATGGGGTGCCTCGCCGCCCTCAGCCGGTTCATCTCGAGGCTCGGAGAGAAGGCCCTACCCCTTTACCGCCTCCTGAAGAAAACGGAACACTTCGCGTGGACCGCCGAAGCCGAGGAATCGCTCTCGAAGCTCAAAGCCTTGCTCACCTCGCCCCCGGTCTTGGTACCCCCGAGTCGGGCCGAGCCCCTCTTGCTCTATGTCGCAGCAACCACCCAGGTAGTCAGCGCGGTCGTAGTAGTCGAGAGGGAGGAGGAAGGACACGCCCTGCCGGTTCAGAGGCCTGTCTACTTTGTGAGCGAGGTGCTTTCCGAGACCAAGACGAGGTACCCCCACATCCAGAAGCTGTTGTACGCGGTCGTCCTCGCTCGGCGTAAGCTCCAGCACTATTTCCTGGGCCACCCGATCACTGTGGTTTCATCTTTCCCCTCGGAGAGATAATCCCAAAACCGGGAGGCGTCTGGAAGGATCACCAAGTGGTCGGCCGAGCTCATGGGGGAGACTCTCTCCTACGCCCCTCGGAAGGCTATCAAGTCTCAGGTACTGGCAGATTTCGTTGCAGAATGGACCGACACCCAACTACCCCCGGCGCAGGTCCAGAACGAGCTTTGGACCATGTACTTCGACGGATCGTTAATGAAGACGGGAGCAGGCGCTGGATTGTTGTTCATATCACCCTCAGGGGTCCATATGCGCTATGTCATCCGCCTCCACTTCCCCGCCTCCAACAACGTCGCCGAGTACGAGGCCCTCATTAGCGGCCTGCGCATCGCCATCGAGCTCGGGGTTCGACGCCTCGACGTGCGAGGGGACTCTCAGTTGGTGATCGACCAAGTGATGAAAGATTCAAGCTGCCACGACCCCAAGATGGAAGCCTACTGCAAGGAGGTCCGAAAACTCGAGGACAAATTCTACGGCCTCGAGCTCAATCACGTCGCTCGTCGATACAACGAAGCTGCCGACGAGCTGGCCAAAATCGCGTCTACTCGAGGTACGGTCCCTCTCGACATCTTCTCGAGGGATCTTCACAAACCATCCGTCGACCTAGACTCGGGGGCTCCCGCCCTCGAACAAGAAGTTGATCGACCCCCCTCGACCGATCGCCCCTCGAGCGGGGAAGAGGTCATGGAGATCGACGGGGTTGCCGCAGCACCAACACTTCCGACGGATTGGCGCGCACCCTACATCGAGTACCTGACACGGGGCGAACTCCCAAAAGACCGCACGGAGGCCCATCGTGTAGCTCGACGTGCCAAAACCTACGTCTTGTACGGGGACGGCTGCGAGCTATATCGACGTAGCCCGTCGGGTGTACTTCAACGCTGCCTCACCCTCGAGGAGGGGAGGGCATTGCTGAAGGATCTACACTCGGGGGCTTGTGGCCACCACGCGGCGCCAAGAACTCTGGTAGGAAGTGCCTTTCGACAGGGCTTCTACTGGTCGACGGCCGTCACCGACGCCACCAAACTCGTTCGATCCTGCAAGGGATGCTAATTCTACGCCAGACAGACCCACCTACCCGCCCAAGCTCTTCAGATGATACCCATAAACCTGGCCGTTCGCAGTATGGGGGCTCGACATGGTCGGCCCCCTGAAAAGAACCAAGGGTGGCCACACTCATCTCCTCATGGCTATCGACAAGTTCTCAAAGTGGATCGAGGCTCGACCCATCGCCAACATCCACTCTCGACAAGCCGTGCTATTCTTCACCGACATCATCCACCGCTTCGGGGTCCCCAACGTCATCATCACCGACAACGGCATGCAGTTCACCGGCCAAAAGTTCCTGGACTTCTGTGACCATCACCATATCAGGGTGAATTGGTCCGCAATCGCCCACCCTCGAACTAACGGTCAGGTCGAGTGTGCCAATGGTATGGTTTTGCAGGGCCTCAAGCCAAGGATCTTCGATCGGCTGAACAGACATGGCAGGAGATGGGTCGACGAGCTGCCCGCTGTGCTATGGTGTCTCCGAACGACACCAAGTCGAGCCACGGGGTTCTCTCTGTTCTTCTTGGTCTACGGGTCCGAGGCCGTCCTCCCCACTGACCTCGAGTACGGGTCCCCTCGACTGAAAGCCTACAGCGAGCAAGCCAACACAGTAGCCCGAGAGGACTCCCTCGACCATCTCGAGGAAGCCCGTGATATGGCCCTCTTCAAGTCGGCAAAGTACCAGCAGAAGGGACCTCAACGTCGGCGACCTGGTTCTGCGCCGTCGACAAAGCAACAAGGGGCGTCACAAGTTGACGCCACCTTGGGAGGGACCCTTCATCGTGGCAGAGGTGCTGAAGCCCGGCACTTACAAGCTGAAGAACGAGAAGGGCGAGATCTTCACCAACGCGTGGAACATCGAACAGCTACGTCGATTCTACCCCTAAGGCCTCAGGGCCTTGTACATTTTTGCATTTATGTACAAATCCTCGAATGAATAAAATGTCCTCGAAACACATTTCACATTCGTTCGTAGCTCTCGACTTTGCCCCGGCAAAGTCAAGCCTCCCTCGGGGGCTAACAGGGGGGGCACCCCCCTCCTAAGTCCCCGAAAAACTCAAACATTTTTTCGAAACTTGGTTCTCCCTTTTGATCTTGCCCTCGAGTACGCTTCGTAGCTAAGTAGAGGCGCCTCGAACTCCCTAAGGGTCGTGGGTGTCGTCGAGCCAGGGACTCTCCTACGCCCCAGGGCTACGGTATCCCCGCTCGCTCCCCCCTTCCAGGGATACGAGCCCGCGTCGAACACTTAGTTCACAAGCGTCGAATCAGGCAAAGAAAAGCAGAGAGAGCTCGAGAAGTAGAAATAACAAGACACACCCGTTTACAACACTAAGGTAGCCTCGACTTTGCCCCAGCAAAGTCAAGCCTCCCTCGGGGGCTAACAGGGGGGCACCCCCCTCCCAAGTCCCCGAAAAACTCAAACGTTTTTTCGAAACTTGACTCTCCCTCTCGACCTTTGCCTCGAGTACGCTTCATAACTAAGTAAAGGCGCCTCGAAATCCCTAAGGGTCATGGGTGTCATCGAGCCAGGGACTCTCCTACGCCCTAGGGCTACGGTATCCCCGCTCGCTCCCCCTTCCAGGGATACGAGCGTGCGTCGAACACTTAGTTCACAAGCGTCGACTCAGGCAAAGAAAAGCAGGGCGAGCTCAAGAAACGAAAATAACAATGTGCATCCCGATCAAAATGCATTAGATATAAGAAGCCCTCGGGGGCTCGGCATTGTATCGTTACAAAAGCCTAACTGTTACATGGACCTTCCTGTTCAAATATGGCTCGCAGGCCTGGGACTACTCATCGAGGGGGTCGCCGTCCTCAAGAAGCAATGCAGGAAGTTGGGCATCACGCGTTGGCCACATCGGAAGGTGAAGAGTCTGCAAAAGCTCATCGACACCATCCGAGGGCTACTCGGCGCCATCTCCATCCGCCGAGGGGATCACCTCGGGCTCGAAGAGCTTCGCCAGCTCGCCTCCGGGCACCTCCGCAAGATCCATCAACTTCTGGCACCTCGCGTTGTTCTCTTCATCGGTCATCCTCGGGTCGGTGGCAAACCCGTTGGCGACGATGTTGAGGTCATAATTGTAGGCCGAGTTGACGACCACGAGGACCCGCTTCACGCCTACATGCAGGGCAGCACAGACGTGCTCCGTCACCTCCTGCGTCATGGAGTAGAAGCGGCGCAGCAGGGAGTCCCCTCGAGCGTCACCCTCGACCTCCGGCTCCGGCTCGACCGAGAGGTCGTCGCAGAAGGTGTTGATGACGCCCACGAGCCTCGCGTTGAGGTTCGCCTCAGTCCCGAGAAGGCCCTGAAGATTGGTCAGGTCCTCGTGGGCGCGGGCCTTATCCATCGCAAGCTCTGCCAAAACAAGCACACAACACGGTCAAAACCCAAAAGAGCAGGAAGAGGGTCGAGGCAGGGCAGATTCTACAACACTCTCGAGACACTCACCTTGGGCATGCGCCTCCATAGTGGCGTAGCTCTGCTCGGTCTCCTTGAGCTGGCGGCAGACGTCGATAAGCTCGGAGGCCTGACCCCTGACCTTAGCCTCGAGGCCCTCGATGGTCTTGCCTGCGTCATCGAGGGCCTCTTCTGGTTCATCGCCACCACACGCAGGAGGTCGCGCGGGTCCGAGCCTTCTCCTCCGAGGCGGCGAGCGTGTCGCGCTCGTGGGAGACGACGTCGAGGTCCCCTCGGAGCCCTCGGATGCCCTCCGTAGCCCGGGCCAGCTCCTCCTTCAGCCGGGCGGCCTCCTCCTTGGCCTTGCGCTTGGCCTCGAGGGCAGCGTCCTGTTCCTGCCCGACCGTGACGGTCGATTGAAGGGCGTCGTCGAGCCTCGACTGTGCCGAGGCCAAGGCCGCCCGGGCTTCCTCCTGCACGGCTGTATAGCCGGCCCTCGCGTGGGCGACCTTCGACTCGGCGTCCTCCCGAGCGGCTGCCGCCTCGGCCTCGCCCGGGCAGCCTCGCCCTCCGCCCTCTCCAGCGAGGCGCGAAGGGTCGGGAGCTGCTCCTGCGCCCGGAGGATGAACTGGGACTTATCATACGACCTCGCCCGCAGCGTCTGACAAGGATGAAAAGGAAGATCGTCAGCAAACAGCAATAAGTCAACCCAAGCAAAGCCTAAGGGAGAACCAAACCCACCTCCATCCCCCGGCATATGTCCACGGCGGCGACATTCGCAGCGAGATGCACCGAGTGCTCGAACCAGGCCCGATACTGCTCGAGGTGCTCCCACTGCCGGAGCTCGGCCTGGTCGTCGAGCGTGAAGAAGAGCCGCTCAGGGTCTTGAGGGTCCGCCAGCTCGAGGACCCCTTGTCCCCAGTGCGCGCTGCGGGTGGCGATCCTCTCTTGGACCTCCCGCATGACACTGTGGCGCACGGCGTCGGGGCCCCCGCGGCGCTCCACCTCCTCTTGCCAAGTGAAGCAGGGGGAAAAACCCTCCGCTTGGCTTCCCCCGGCCTCGGGGCCACCCCACGAGGACGTCGATGGCCCCGTCGAGCCATCACCACCGGGCAGAGGAAGTCTTGGCCAGCAGAACGGCCCTGAACGGTGAAAGGCACGAAGAGATCAACACCCAGCAATGCAGACCCACTACGGCTCGACCAAGTCGAAGTGCAATTTACCTCGAGACAACGACCCCCAGCCTCGAAGCGAGGCCGAGCCACCTCCAGTTCCGCACGAGGGGCTGCGACGGTGGTCGTCTCCGCCGAGCCCACCAGCTCGGCCACCATCTCCGCCACTTCTTCGGCGGTGGGCTCCATCAGCATCCCGCCCTCCTCCGGCGCGGGTGTCCCCTCGGGCCGCTCGGCCCGACCTCCCTCCTCGACCTCCGGTGTCGGCGCAGGGCCCCCAGACGCAGCAGCGGCCGTTGCCCTCGCGCTCGAGCCGCAGTCGCGCTTCCAACGAAGCGAGACTCTCGGGTCACCGCCCCGGCGTTGGGTGAGCCGGGGCCTCCCCCTCGTTCGCAGCAACTTGGGGCTCGGCCACCTCCATCTCGGCAGCGGCTTGGGGCTCCACCCCCTCGGTCGCGACCACCGCCGACACAGGCCCCGCGCCTCCTGAGGCGCCGGGGGCGACTCCTCCGACGGCTGCGCAGGCGCGGCGACGCCTGTCACCTCGGCGGCCCCCGCCGACGGGGCGGGCAAGCCTGTCTCCTTTGCCGTGGGGGCAAGTGCCGAGGCACCCTGCGCTGCCCCTCGCTCCATCGCCTCCCGGGCCTTGGCTGCCCACGTCGCCTCGGGGGTGAGCGTTGAATGGGGCGGAGCAGCGGGGCCGGCCTCGACGGCCGCCTCGACCGCAGCTCCACCTTCAGCTTCTTGGCGGGGGTGAGGGATGCATCCCCTTGGGGTGTGCTTCGAACTAAGAAAGAAACCCGTGCACAACGATAAGCACAGGTCATCAGCAACAAAAAGAAAAATGCAAACAACACCCTCGAAGGCGACTTACCCCCTCGGGGCCAGGCGCTTCTGGCCAACGGCCTTCGGGCTAATCGAGGGCCTGAACACAACCCGCCGGGGGGCGGGGGTCGAGGCCGCTCTCGGCACCGTCTCCTGGGTAGGGGCCGACGACGCTCCTGTCGTCCCCCTGCTGACTCCCTCCTGCGCCGACGGGCCCGACGCCCGTGCGCTCGACGCGGCAGGCGCCGAGGGTGTGTCCGCTCGACCCCCGACGGGGATCGCGACGACTGCCCCCGCGTCCGCCGCGGCACTTCATCTTGAGAGGCCACGGGGCGCTCCCCCCATGGCTCGGCTTCAACGGTAGGGGCCGACCTCGAGGTCGACCCTCCTCTCCTCCGGTTCCGACGGCCACCCTCTGTTCGGGCGCCGTCTGTTCCTCCTCGCTCCAGTCCACCTCCTCGACATCGCTGTCACTGTCCTCCTCCTCATCCTCCTCCTCCGAGGGCGATTCCTCCTCGGGAAGGCCCTCCCGCCTCTGTCGGGCCCGACGCTGATCCCTCGCCTCTTTCTCCCGGGCCCTCTTAGCCATGGCCTTCTTGGCTTTGTCCTTGGCCGCCTTGTCCTTCTCTGCCTGGAGGCGTCTCGCCTGGGTCTCAGCCCGGTCCTCCTTCACCGGCGGAGGCGAGGGCCGGAAGGGGACGTTCCCCTGCGGAACGCGAGGCAGTCAGAACGCAAGTAAAAAAAAAGGACGGACAAGGCAGACACAAGAACTCTAACAGGGGAAGAGGACTTTACCAGCTCGAAGTACCCCTCGTCCGGCCTCATGGGGATCCTGGCGACGTTCTTGGCGTCGAACGAGCCCGCGAAGAAGCAGCGGACGCGGCGGACCACCCTCTCAGGGGATAGCTCATCTCCCAGGAGGCGCACCCCGAGAGGTCGACCCCGGACGCATCTCGTCGAGGCGGAGGGGTCGAGCCATCAGCAGCACGACCCGCCGCTGATGGAACGCCGACGCGGCGATCGCCGCCGTGAGTCCCTCCTTCTTCAGACGCTTGACCGCGTCCAGCGGGTTGTCGAGACGGCGCTGCTTGCTCTGCACGACGCCGTACCTCCAGCAGTTTGGCTGCGCGTCGATCGTCCTCCCGGTGTATGCCGGGAGCAGGTTGTCGTCGTTCCTCAGGTAAAACCACCCGGAGTGCCATCCGGAGTGGCTCGACGTAAGCTTCCCCAGGATCCAGAGCTCCGACCGCTTGAGGGAGATACAACAGCACTCGGCCCTGACCATCTTGCGGGTACCCTTGCCGGCTGACGCATGGAAGATGTTCACCTCGAAGAGATGGAGCCATAACTCCCAGTGGGGCTCGATCCCGAGGTAGCCTTCGCATACGGCAGCAAAGACCGCCGCCTGGCAGACGCCGTTGGGGGTGAGGTGTTGGAGCTCCACGCCGTAGTGGTGGAGGATTGCACGCAGAAAACGGCTGGGCGGGGCGCCTAGTCCCGCCTGGTGGAAAACCTCGAAGCTCACCACATATCCCTCCGGTGGGTTGGGCTCGGCATGGTCCGGCGACGGCAACAACCACTCCGGTCGGTCGGTCGAGGTGACGGGACGGAGGAGGCCGCTCTCCACCAGATCCCCCAGGCGTGAGTCGGTCATCCAAGACGCGAGCCAGTCATCAGGACCGACAAGGCTGTACTTGGCCATGGGATCGAGAAGGTTGATGCGTCAGGCTTGGGGGCAGAAGGTACGTTTCCAATCTCCCCCCTCTCTTTCTCTCGCGTGCGCAGAGGTTCGGCTCGCGGGGCATCTAAGGCAATGGCAGGAGAAAGGAGGCAGGGAAGGCGATGGCAAGGAGGCAGGAAAGGCAAGTGCGCGGAAAAAGCACCCGACTCCTCACCTTCGCTATTTATAAGTGGGAGGCCAACAGACGGATCTGGCAAAACAAGCAAGAGAATCTCTGCATTTAATGCGCCTGTACTCCCTTCCTCGTATTCCTCCAGGATAAGGCACTCTGTCCCATCGTCGGGCTCCGCACCGCACTCCGCCCTGCAACTGCCACTGTTGCGCCGAACGGACATCGCCTAAAAAGGCGCGCGACAGGAAGCGTTATCTTCGGAGGTAAGGAATCTTGAGGCAGCGAGAGCTGGCCCTCGAAAGAGGGTTCGACAGCTACCCTCGAGTACCCGAGGGCAGAAATGACCTCGGGTTAGGACTTCGGTCCACCCCCAAAATCTCGAGGGGACAAAGGCCGGCTCACGAACGGGCTCGATAGCCCCCCTCGAGTACCCGAGGTCTGAGGAGACCTTGGGTCGTCGACTCCAGTTCACTCCCTAGCCTCGAAGGGACAAAGGCTAGCCCTTTCGTGGGGTTTGACAGCCTCCCTCAAGAGCTCCAGCCCAATGGGCAAGAACGCAGGTATGTCCCCAAGTTCAATATAATTACCCGTTTCTTCCCCCTCGGCGGTCCACGAGGCATGACTCCTCCTTCTGAGGATAGCATCGGATGACGAACCATCCGTCAAATCTTGAGGGAGCGAAGGCTGGCCCTTTACATAGGGTTCGACAGCCGCCCTCGAGTACCTGAGGTCAGGAAGGACCCATGGTTAACGGACTCCGGTCCACCCCCAAATCTTGAGGGAGCGAAGGCTGGCTCCACGAACGGAGTTCGACAGCCGCCCTCGAGTACGCGAGTCAGGGATGTCCCGGGGGGGGCCAGGCGCGTGCCCCTAGCTCGAGAATGAACTCTCGAGGTCCCCTGGGACATATCCGAGGCATAACCCAGGAATACCTAAGGATCCCTACGCTGGGAGGCATCGAGCCACCAACTCCTATCGAATGGGGTTGGCACCTTGGTAATCCATATGGTCGTGCTTAGTAAGCCTTACGGTCTTACTTAAATGAGAACGCCTCCGGACCACTAGTCGACCCCTATCGAACGGGGCAACGAGTTCTCACTCGGATTTTTACCCGTACTGGGCACCATTTCTAATGGACTCATGCCCGAGAACAGCTCACCGAGGACTTCGGGCTCGTCCTAACGAGGATAGCACGATGCTCTTCACCCCACAATCCGAACGCAAGATCCGTGGGAAGGACGCTATGAGGTAGTGAAGGCCTAGCCATTCGAGGGCTCGAGGGCCCGACTACGCACGGCACCCCTCGACGAAAGAGGGTAAAAAACACTCGTGACCTGGCAGACAGAGTCGACCTCTCGGGTGGGGCGCTCTGACTCCAGTTATGCTCGAGGGAGCGAAGGCTGGCCCTCGGTAATGGGTTCGACAGCCGCCCTCGAACACTCCTCTTTTCAGGAAAAGGAACGCCCACAACCTGGGAAACGAGATCGACCCCTCGGTAGGGCGCCACGTCTCCAGGTACCCTTAAAAAACCCCTCGATACAACATATCATAGCCCCCAGAGGAGTTCTTAATCACTCCTCTGGGGCCTCGGGGGCTACCCCCGCGGGGTGCGCTTGCGCGCACCCCACGGAGAATCGAACCTCTCACTAACCCTGCAGGCCAAGGACAAAACCTTCAGGTAATCCTTACTCCCTCTGAGAAAACGTATGTCATAGCCCCCAGAGGAGTTCTCAATCACTCCTCTGGGGCCTCGGGGGCTACTGTCGGGTACGAAGGTAAGGGGTACCCTAAACCCTTCGATAAACTAACGCTAAAACATAGCAACCATTTTTAAGACAGAGACCAACCCACTGTTCAAGTCAGTAAAGTAAGGCCCATCACTCGAAGGCCCCCTACACCGGCTATGGCAACCAGTCGCGGGCTGGCCCACCTCGACGGAAAGAGACGGACGAGAGGTCGAACGAACGACCCCTCTGTCTCCACCTCGACGCCGAATGACGGACGAGGGGTCGAACGAACGACCCCTCGGCCTCCACCTCAACGCCGAATGACGGACGAGGGGTCAAACGAACGACCCCTCGGCCTCCACCTCGACGTCAAATGACGGACCGAGGGTCGAACGAACGACCCCTCGGCCTCTACTTCGATCCTCCAACTCCGCCTCTGTTCCGACCCTACCTCGACGACGAGCGACGGACCAAGGGGTCGAACGAACGACCCCCGGACGGGAGGCTCGACCAGCCCAACTGCTCCCGGCATGGGTTAAAGTAAATCCGCCTAACGACATGGGTGCCCGCGTCCGCAGTCAAATCCAACAACTCTCCGTCATGTCCCCGATTCCTGTCAACTGTGTCGCTACTGTCGCCACGACACGGGTACGGACTCCAGCAGCACCCCTCGAAACGTGAATAGTGCACCCCTCGACGACGACTTCGGGGGTACGACAGAGCCACGCAGGGCTCGACCCCCCTCGACCGAAGGGCTCGACCCCTCTCTCCAACGACTCCAGTATGGGGCCTGTCCCATCTGCCCTGTCTCGCTTCAGCTGTGGGATTCGCGCCCGTCTGCGGGAGTTGTGCCGCGACGTGCCGCGGCGACTTCCACTGCCACCACGACCGGGAGCGCCAGAAGGACGGGAAGGCAATGCCGCCACAGTGCTCGACGTCCCTCCGCCGGCACTATGCCCCGGACGCGCCGCCCATACACACAGTTAGGATCCTGTACCCTCGGGTCTCCTCTTGGACTATAAAAAGGGGACGCCGAGGTAGAAGAAAGGACTGGATCCTGAAATCTCCGATCTGAGACTTCAGTTCAGACCCTCACACCACACACAGACACCGCTGCTCGATCGACCCCTCGAGCAGCCAACCCACCGCCTAGGGCAGCACTGCTAGCCTTAGGCTCCAGATCGCCCTGAGCGATCCCGTGTAACTCAGCTTGAACCCCCCTTGTACGAGCACGTTTGAGTGCGAGATAATACAAGTCATCCTCCCCCGCTGGACGTAGGGCCTTCTTTGCCCGAACCAGGATAAACCTTGTGTCCATCTTGCATCACGTCTGAGAGAGAGAGCACGCGATAATACAGATTTACTAGTTGGTGGTCTTGACCCCGGGTCATAACACATTTACTAGTTGGTGGTCTTGACCCCCGGGTCATAACACCGACAGAAAAGTGACACTGGCAAAATTCAATTTGCTTCAAGCCTCTCTCAACTGCGGTAGTGATTATGGGAATGGTTATAAACTTTTGCCATATGATTCTTCGTTCTAAGGGCAACTGGCCAATTGCTCTATGACTTTTTGCAGGCAATGCCATCTACTCATCTTTAGGCCGTCATGTTCTAGGTGAGGTGAAGAACTGTCGAGGTACGGGCGCCAACTCAGTCGTGTGCTTGTGGCAATGGCATGGGAACCCGTGCTGGAACCAGACCCGGAACAGGCAACGCGAAGCGGCCGTGCCATGACACTGCTCTGGTGTCATCACATATGCAGATGTGCAGGTTTTTTTTTTCGTTTCAGTGCAGCTGCATGTATGCCCCAACACTGGGCTGCGTACAGGAAACATGCTGTGAACTACTAGGAGACATCAGGCATCAGTACAGTAAGCCACATAAGCAAATGAAATGATGCGAATGCAAGTCAACACTCGACCGGGCATACGTACACAGAATCACAGGAACTCATGTTTAGCAGCAATATAGGAGTAGCAGTGTAACACAAAGGTGGCTGGTTCCAAACCAGTTCACAGCTCCTCAGTCATCGTCATTCAGAGAAGAGGCACCATGTTATCACCATCGATACATCTACCTACTTATTAACAACTAAGAGATGCCTTCTTGCAAAGAAAGACCAATATAGTTACGCTATGCTGAGAGACAGACTACTGGTAGCAGCATAGAAAGATCCACACACCAGCAGCAACGACTTCCTTTTAGTCCCTCTTTAAACCGGGTAGTAGATTCGACGAATATAGAAACGAATAAAGTGCATATGTCAATTGGCCTACTTCTGTACAGTACAGGCGATTTTGCATGCCCCTGGCCCCTGGGGGTGATCCTGATCCAGCAGTCCGCCGAATCACACCGGGACCCGTCTTCCTCTGAACCGAGTGATCAGCTGCAAAATTCCAACAGGCAGAAAACAGCGCTGAGAACAAAAGCACGGGGAACAAAGAAGAGCTGACGAATTTATGAGTTCATATGATGATCATACCGAAGTCACAAGAGGGTGGTGGAATATCCAACCGAAGGAGGGGCTCTTTTGCAGGTAAACAGCAGCTGTTGGCCAGAAGCCACTGTGAGGAAATTCAGCAGCAGTCAGATACAATGTCCAAATGTTTCTAGTTCATGATGCTAACAGAGAAACAAAACAACTGCCAGGTAGGAATAGATCATGCAAGAACAACAGGAATGAAACTACCAACCTGAAGAGCGTGATGAAGCCATACGACTCCACCATCATGCTAAGGCAGGCCATCCAATGAGGACTAGGAAAAAGCCAAACCCGAAAGAGAGTGAACCCTGCACGATTTATGAGGCTCATTTGTTAGTTAGAAATATAAATGGAACTGAAACAGCTTGGGTTTTGCAGGAATAGTATCAGGACCTTGTGATTCTTAGGCTTGGTGAAGAATTGCACAGTTGGCTTCAGCCCAATTGTCAGTAAGACGCCAGAAACAAAAAGAATCTGACAACATGACAAACAGCAATCCTTATCAGTAAACAGGAGGTTTAGACTGAAGTCAGAATCGATCAAGAGGATGAATCGTTCTTACATTCCCCATTGCCAGGAATCCCTTGTCAAACAACATTATGATCCCAAGAAATGAGAAGAGAACTCCAAATCCAGTCAAGCCCAGTCCAATCTCTGTTGGCAAAAAGAGGGCACAAAGGGTTCGGTAAAAGTTGGGAGAAACGGATGTTGTACATTGCATGTTTACAACATAAGTACATCACAAGGAGCTGGAGTGTCAGTAGCCATGTTTCTCTATTAATGGATGGTAACCTCATGATCAAGCGATCAGAAACAGTAACCATGTGCCATGTTGCTGAACCACATCTGACAGTTGTTCACCAATGGATGACCAAATATCGACATGCATAACTGAAATTCTTAATCTAAATGCATGCCGGTATTCGTAGATGTAAAATCATTTTCTGTACCAACCAGATCGTATGAAACGTGCCATGAGAAGCTGTGTTAATTCTCAGAGAACAATTTTCCTCGTTTAACAGTGGTGAAACCATAGTGTTGCTATTACATCTAACAATCTGTCATCAGTGGCTGACTAACAAACATGATTATATAGCAACAGGTTAGCAAATGTTTTTTAATCTGTCAGATAACAGAGCATAAGTAATCTAGATAACTGCATAAGTTGTCACAGAGTCAAATAAGGAAGACAATGTACTGAGCATATTGTGTATTGCTGAATTACATCTGGAGACAATTGATTATTAGTAGATGAGCAAACATCAATCTAATCGGGCAAATTCTACCTATGAATATATGCCAGAATTCGTAATGGTAAACTCATTTTCTGAACTCTAACCACTGTAGGCAAAGTGCAGACTGCAGAGACCAGGCAGGCAATGTTAATATTCAGATTTCAGAACATAGCGTGTTGAATGCATATGCTAAACACTACACGAACACAGATAAACTGAAATGCAGACCATCAGTCAACTTTGGTGAGAACTATTCACTTTGAAGGAAGACAAGTTACATTAAACCCAAGAGTAATTAGACCTCAAATCTGTGGTACTAGCAAGTACATGATCTGCAAGCGAGGCAACCATCCCAATCACCCAATCTCCACCAATGCATAAACAGCGCGAAACCGAGAGGCAGCAAACGCGGCCGGTCCTTCACCCGCACGAATGGGCAACAAACCGAGCGAGAAAGCGAAGCGAGCGCGACCAAATCTCCCCTCCCAAACAGCTCGTGGGCAAAGCGAAAAGTACAAGCAAAAGCGACCCGATCGATCATCTCACAAACACGCACGCACGCAGCACCAGACGGACTCACAAACCGCCAGCGAAAGGGAGAGGGAACCGGCCGGAGCGGGTGGGCGAGGAGAGGAGTCGCTTACTCTTGCGGTCGTTCATCTCGAAGGAAACCATCGCGCCGACGACCACCCGCAGCGAAAAACCTCCTCCTCCTAGTACCCGGCTACCGCAAGCGACCAGCCACCACCTGCAACAGCAGAGAAAAAGGGAAACAGATGGAGAGTTTGGAGGAACCATGTCGGCGTGGCGCCGTGGCCATAAACGAAGCGCGGGCCATCGAGGGTGTGAGGTTTCGATCGCCAATCGGAGCGCAGACGCGCGCGCGCACCTCTCTCCGAGAACCGTGGATCCGAAGGCGCACGAGGGTGAGGAACTGAGGACTGAGGAGAGGCTGGGCGCGCGGTGGCGAGGAGGAGGGGTAGGGACACGAGAAGCGCGGATGGAGGTGAACTGCTGCCCGTGTGATGACGGAATGAACTCCCCCACGGCTCACGCTGGCCGAAGGGGTTTTATCGAGATGCGTGCGTGCGTTGCGTCGGTTTTGGTCGGCTCGGACGCCGAAGCTTCGATCGGTCGCGGTCGGTCCGGCTCCGGCCGTCCGGCCGGCTTCTCTCGAGAACCCAACGATTTGTGCGGTGCGTACGTGGCCGCACATGATGACCCACGCGCTGTGCTGGAATCCTCCGGGATGGCTGACTGGCTGCCTGCCTGGTTGGCTACCTGCCTTGGCACCCAAGAAAGCGCGGGACAGGCGAAGCGGACCCATTTCTTTAGGGCCGAGGGTGATGAGAGCACCTGGCCAGTAGTCTTTGCACACGTGGATAAGCTCTTTCGCTTGGGGGTTACTTTATGTTTAGGGAATGGATAAGTTAACGTTCATATTAAAAAAAAAATAGGGGTGGTAGACAAAATACCCTCCATCCTCTTAACCCCAACGACCCGAAATACCCCAATCCAATTTTGGGTAGTAACTATAAAAACTACAATTTAATTCGGGTAGTTCGGGTAATCTCCGGTACTCAAACTATCCAAAATACTTGAAATATTTTAAATCTTTGCTCTTCTATTCCTACTATGAAGACATCAAGCGGTTTGGTGTAGTGTAAATCTACTATTTGGTATGTCTTATGTAGATGTATGTCAACTTCATGGTTGATTTGTTGTTAATTGATATGAAGACTATTTGTTTGAAGGTTGTTGACACAAAAAGCGTTAGGATTTGCGAACACTTCGGGCTTATACCCGAAATTCGATATCCGGAGGCGTGCCAGTCGATTTGACTAGTTAATCGACAAGGACGATAACTAGAACAAGATCCAATCCAGACAACAACGATGCGCCCGGATGCTGGGATTGAGGCTTGATCACGATAACTAGAGCAGAGCTGAACGAGGCAACAGCGATGCGCCCGGATGCCAAAGCTCAGAGGTACTCCCACGCGGAACTTGCAAGGATTTGACGGAGATCAAGTTGATGCAGCCCATCGAAGCTTGAAGAACTCGTTGATAGACTATAACTAATGCAATAAAGGGTAAATTGCGATAAAAGTAGAATAAGAATAAAATTGATTTGTTTGATATTTGATTTTTTACACGCATCCCTTGGGCACATATTTATACTCCCGCATGGAGAGTTGTACAAAGACACGACTCGTATTCTTCCTAAAAACAAACTCCTAACTTTAAGGAAACTGACTCGCGCAGGAGTCGGATATAAAATAACAATATTATTTTTCTAAACAAACACACCTACTTTAAAGGAAAACAAACGACTCATGCAAGAGTCGGACTTAAACTGCTATAATAATACTGGCATAATGTCACCAGTTTCCTTATCTTTCTCCTTCGATGGAAACTTTCCATCGGCAGATTCCTTTAATCCGCGACTTCCTTCTTTGGCCACCTGTAGTCCTCTGCTGACATCAAGCGCCAAGTCACCCTGTACTCATCGACACCCCATGCCCATCGGCATCGGTAATATTTCCCGATCGACAATCGGCAACATCCCTTCATCGACAATCGGTACATCTCCTCATCGGCAATCGGCAACAGCAACCTTACAACCCAGGCGACTTGACTTCACCAATTAACTTTATCGGCAATCGGCATCGGCAACATCTGAAACCTCCAACTTCCATCGGCAACAGACTTAGTCTTCTCACAACATACTCCCATCGGCAATATTAATCTATGTCTTCCCGATGCCGATGGAAAACGGCTGCTGACCAACACAAGTCTTAACTCATTTGACACATGTCGAAAAACAGTGTCAACACATGCCCCCCAGTTTCAGAGCGTATAATACTTTACGTGCCGAAATTCTCTCTACTGTAGCCATTACCTTCAAGATAAACACATGACTTCCTCGATCTCCGCGCGCAGAACCGCAATTTATTAATAAAATCCCTCGATTGTAGCGCAAACAGTTGCAAACCTGACAATATTTCCTTGATCATCGCGCACGTCCATCGCGGGCCTCTCCACATTCCTGCACAGTGTGAACCAAAATCCCAAAATACCCCTAGGTAAGCTTATAAAAGTTATCAGGATCCAATCTGCTTTTTACCCCGAGTCCACTTTCACTTTCACATCATCCGCCTCCGTCTTCAACCTCCGGCGGCGCCCATGAGTTCAAGCAACATCGCTTTCTCCAATCCAAGAACGGACCGCAAGAATTCCTCAACTCCAATGGCGATCCAAGTTGACATCCCCAAGGTAAAATCTGCTCTCCTCCTCATCTAACCTCCTGCTAATCTTTTTCCCGCACGAATCCAGAATCTTCCCCTTTCCTTTTCTGATTCCTTCCTTTCTTTCCTTTTTGATCCCTAGGAACTGTACAACAAGGTAGTGATCCCTCTTGAGCAGTCCATCTTCACTTGCCTAGGTCCAATGGGAAACCCAGACCCTAGCTATCTGATCAATGCAGAGGCCAACCGGATTCCATTTAGGTCTGAATGCTTCGGATTAGGATTGTGGAAGGATGCTTTCCGGTCATGGCCTAAGCCCACCAAAGGGTGGAAGAACTGGTACCTTAGGGTCGCTAGGACGCAACAAGTCTATTGGCAAGAGCGCAGTTTGGATCAGTGCATCATACTTTCAATTGCCGATATGGAAAAGAACGAGAACATGTTGATATCAGCTTCATACTTTTGGTCTGACAGTATGAATGCCTTCCTATTTAGGCATGGACCAGCCACCCCCACCCTTGCCGATGTTCACATGTTGACCGGCCTGGACGTCTCTTCTGCCGATACCTTCACCCTGTTCAACAGGAAAGTCGAGCACAAGGTGAACACTCGGAATATCGGCGGCTGGACCGGCTATATCCAGGATTATCAGAAAACCAGATCGGTAAAACCAGAGGGAGCACGCCACCTTCCTGAACATGTGGCTGGAGAAATTCATTTTCTATGGCAAAACCGTCGGACCGACCACAATGTACCTCCCAGTAGCAGAACTCTTAGCCGATGGGACAAGACTCTCTCTCGGCCGATACCTTCTTGGAGCAGTGTACCGTCTTCTACATCAGGTGTCCAAGAAGTTGTTGGTAGGTGAGCCCATCGGCAACCTTGGAGGCCCCTGGTGGTTCGTAAACATGTGGTTAAATGCACACATGTACAAAATCCTCCAATTTGACTTATTCTCTCAGCAATTCCCCAGAGACATATCGGAAAATCACAAATACAGGGATGACGAATCGATAACTCATTCTCCACTCAACTTTGGGGAGGCCATCATAGTACTGCCAGGGACCGATGCCGATCCAGAGCAGTTCGGCTTTTTCTTTCAGAAATTCTACAATGGAATCCCTGCATCGGAACGGCTTTGGTGGCCATACGTTGACGAGGACAACCGATTCCCACTGCTGTTCAACATTACCGATGGGAATGTGCCTCAGAATCAAACAATCCTGAAGGCCAGCATCGTTCCCCGAGCTATTCCAGTGAACATCTTCGGATCCGGGAAGAATGCCCCTCCGTCCTACGAGTTTTACCATCCATCGACAGCGGCAAGACAACTGGTATTTGGCCAACTGCCGATCAAACTTTGCTTCTCCAAAGTGGTGAAGCCCAGGCAGACTATCTCCAGTGCTATAGACTGGAACAAAGTTGTCAATCTCCCTCCTAATGCCGATATGTCAGACATTGATCTGTCTTCCTAGTCACCAACCTCCTTCATCACAAATGAGTACAAGTCTTGGTGGCAAGAATGGAGGTATCAACTATTTGCCAAGTCATCGCACTACTATCGGAACATAATTGATGTCAATCACGTCATTCCCGATGATACGGTAAGTTTTTTCATTCCGATGCATTCCTTATTACTTTATTCCCATCATCGGCATCTGACCCCTTCACACTCAACAGGTTGACGATCCGATTCCCCCGATGAGCAGGAGTGGCAAGCCCTTCAATCTCCGGATGATGAATCCCATCTCAATCATCGGCAATAAGGCCCCCACGCTAGCTGCCTTCACTCCTCAGCAGGTACCCACACCGACGCCTGCAAAAACCAAGGCTACATCGGCCGCTGCTGCTACCCTGACGCGGGTTTTGCAGTAAACTCATCTTCACTCATAGCGATTACACACTATTTCATCGGCAACATTTTATTTTGTATAACTTGCATTATATTTTCAGGCGATGAGGTCATCGGCAGCTGCTTCAAACACTCAAGCATCAAGTCCCGCTGCCGATGCCCCCCAGTCTTCATCAAAACGGGCTGGCCCTTCCACTGCCGAACCAAGGAAGAAAAGGCGCCTGAGATTAGCCACTCCATCTTCGCCATCAACTCCGGTCACATCACCAAACGCCGACGCGCCACCAGCAGAACCAACATCGGTTCTGATTCTGGACCATCCGCTGGACGACGCCCTTGACCAGGAGATGACACCACCCGCTGCAACAGCGGAGGCGGCATCGGCATCGGCACCACCAGCCGAAATCCCCGACGAAGGAACGGTGTCGCCACCACAAGAGCCGGCCACCACAGCAGAAGCGACGCCAGTAACAACGCCAACATCACCGATAGCGTCAACTGCTTCCCCAGCAGGGGCTCAGTCATCGGCAACTGCTGCCGATCTCCAGGACGAAGCCGGACCATCCAACATACCAAGTCCTCGGCAAGAGATTCGCTTTAAGATGGTAAGTCGGCTACCTAAAAATCTATAGTATAACCTTATGATCGGCATATTTTAACTTCTTTGTTTTCAGACCCAAGATTCCCCAGACAACCTGTTCTCCTTCGGCCTCAACTTCCAGGACGAGGAAGAACAACAAGAAGGCCCCGCTTGAGCAGACAGCCTATTCTCCTTCGCCATCGACATTCCCGATGATGATGAGGACGAAGAAAGCTCTGCTCCAGCTCTATCGGCAGAGGTCAAGTCCAAGCTTGAAGCATTGCTTTCCTTGCTGCAACAAGACACATCCCAGCTCATCCAGGACTCAACCGCAGCAAGGATAGCTTTCAAGGATATCCAAGGCCACCTCCCTGCCGATACCGAAGAAACCCTTTTCCAGGCAACCTTCCTTGACAGCAAGCAGATCCAATACCAAAGGCTCTCCCGTCGCATTGCCGACAGGGCTACACAATCCAAGACTGAGGAAGATAAGCTTAAGTTTAAAAATATTGCCGATGAAAAGCACAAGAGCATCGGCCAAGCAGAAGTCTCCAGCGCCAACCTTGATCAAGAAATCACTCAGCTATCGGCAAAGAAGGAGGAGCTATTGGCTGAGTTACAAAGGGTTTAGGAGGCCTTGAACACAACCAATCAACAAAAAGCTCAACTGTCCGATACCATCAGGGTTCTGCGGCAAGAAAGAGATCAGAATGCCCGACAAGCCATCCTACTGAAGAAAAAGACCAAGCCAGTCGAGGGTTCTGCCGATGCCGATGCCAAGGAGATGGATGAGATAGAGCAAATTCGCCTGCGTGCGATATCAACCATCCAATCTCTGCTGTAATTTATTCACTGTATCGGCAAATGTAATATTGATACGTGACTTGACTTTGTAATATAATGTTAGTACGCTTTTATCGATGTATTATAACTTTCCCTTTCATCGGCATTCAAACGAGCATGCTGTGCGTTTACCAAGTATCTACCGTTGATCGCTTTAGAGAATGCAACTCCGAGAGTTTCTTAGAATACAAGTACTGTCAGGAGCAAACTGTTTTATCCGATGAGGACCTCCCCAATCAGGAAACCATCTTACAAGCCTAGGCACTCTTAGTCCCAATCGGTAACATCGACTTCCATGCCAGGGTACCATCGGCAAACTTTCTCACCTAATTGTCGGCAATGACTTCTCGAATTGGCTGATGTCTTCCATCGGAACAAAATCAAGACAATGTCGATTTCCTTGCATATAGATCTACCAAAGTTCAAGGAGCAATCTCCCCTAAAAATGCTTGCACCACATACTTAATTATCGCACGCAAGCACGACAAAATCATTCTTACAATCATCTTCCTTTGACAACTAACAAATTCACCGGTAGTGCCGCTTTTAATACACAAACCGTCTACTCAACCGACCGGTGACGCCAAGTGTAGTAATTGGAATCGCCGAAGTTTGCCGAGTGCTGCTCCCAAGTCAAAATGTCCAAGATCATCGGTTCTGGTCATTCCATCGACAATACATTGACCTCTTCCGATGGACCTCCATCCTCGCGCTTTGGCCTCCAGTGCTTTTCCCTTGAAGGAATTTCACTATCATATAAGTCATTTCGGCACTCGCGCTGAATTCTTTGCTTCTGAGTCTTTGTTAGACCCTTAGGGCACCACTAAGGGAGTTTGGTCTTCCAGACAGGCTGGTGCTGCCTCTCATTGTTTGCATCGGCTCTTTTCCCGATGATTGGACCTTTGGAGGGCACGTCTTCATCGGGTACTCTTGCGTCGGCCATCTCCTCAAGCTCCTCTTGATCAATGCGCTTGCCAAGCCTATGATGCGCACTGAGCTTGCTCCCCAGTCGGTCATGTGCCGACTTCTTCTTCCTGAGCGGTTTGGCATACCTGGACGCGCGATCATCAAAACAAGGTCTCTTACCTGACCGATCAGCATTGTAATATCCATTACACTCGGGGCAATTATCGGCAGTAGGCAGCTTGATGCCTTCCTCCCAACAGTGAACGAAGAAGGGGCACCTCCAGTGGTCTTTCTGCCGAAGCCATTCTTGGTGCTCGTCTTCTTCCTGCCGATATCGCTCTTTTTGCGATTGCCGATATTCGTGCCTTGGCTGTTTGTGCGTGATTACAACATCAGGAGCCCTTCTGGCACTGCTCCCTTCATCGGCAACTCTCCTGCCTTTCCTGTCATCGGTAAACTTTTCTTCATCACGTTCAGCCACTTGATGATCAGGATCTACCGATGCACTTTTCCTGGCAGCTTCCGATGTCAGCACCTCAATCTTTCCACTGGTTTCCACCATATTATTTGGAAACGGGCGTTGATCGATTTTCATCGGTTTCTGGACTTTAGAATTTTCAAATTTGATTCGTCCAGAGTCAATCTCTGACTGCAACTGTTGTCTGAACACTTTGCAGTCATTGGTACTATGAGAAGTTGCATTGTGCCACTTGCAGTACCTGGTCTTCTTGAATTCCTCGGCCGATGGAATTACCCGATTAGGGTTAGCTTAACTCGCCCTTCTTGATACAATAGGTCAAATATCCTATCGGCCTTGGTAACATCGAAAGTGAACTTTTCAGTTCTTTTCTGGCTACGCGGACAAAATACCGGCTCTTCATCTCTTGACCATTTAACAGTGTCAATGTTCACCTCCTCATCTGACTCAGAATCCTCTCGTCCAACAAAAAGCACCTTTGCACTCCAAGCCTTCCTGGGCTCGAACGATTCAAGATCCTGATCGGCCTCTGTGATATCAAAGGTAAACCTTTCCAATTCAGCAACATTGATATCGGGCTCTTCGTCCGAATCTGAGTCTTCTATTTTCTCGGTCGAAAGCACCTTCGTGTCTTGATCTTGCCGATGCACAGACTCGTTAATCGGTGGAGCAGGTTGATGCACCTCTTCATACCTTCGTGATGAATAGGCCGGGGCAATCGACATATCTGCGGCATCAGTCTGTTGAATATTATGCATCGGCTGATTGATCGATGGGGAACTCTGAACGTCCACTGGTTGAGTAAGTTGATGTACTTCATGTATTGACGTCAAAGCACTTGAAATGATCGGTGCGTGCCCAGTACCAGTCATTAGAACATTATGCATCGGCTGCGTTGCCGATGGGTAATTTTGCACAGTTACTGGTTTGTGTTGTGGCATTACATTCATCGGTTGCTGTACCGATGTCTCATCGTACACTTTTACTTACGAGTATTGCGGTGTAGTACTTATCGGTTGATGTACCGATACTTTATTCTGAAGACTCGCCGGATGACACTGCGGAGCTCTTGCTACTTGGTGCTCAAGCTGCACATATTGTTGCTGAATCGGTAATTGACCGATCCAACCTACATTAGGTGTCATCGGCACGTGACTTACCGATGGCTGATAACCAGCTGACTCTTGCAACCCTTGTACCCTCGGATGATAGCTTTGATTTGCAGGTACCATAGGCTGAGCAACCATTGCCGATGCAGGCTGATTGACATTTGACATGTTTTGTTGCATCGGCCAAGAATTTGCCATCGGTTGATAGCCAGCGGACACCTGTCGTTCCTGTGGTGCCGGGTAATTGACAGAATAATTACCTTGGTTAGTAGGTACCCCAATTTGAAGAGCCACTGCCGCCATAGGTTGACTTGCAGCTGTTGGGCCTTGATGTATCGGCAAGGGATTTGCCGATGGTTGGACATAAGGCACTCTGAGTGTCATCTGAAAATTCCCTGCCGGCGACTGCATTGTTGGAGAGGATGTAGCATAATGCATTACTGGGACCATCGGCTGTACAGGTGCTGCCGACGCCATAGGAATCTTCCACCCTGCATGGCTATCTTGAATCAATCTGAAATCAGCAGACGGACTTGGAAACATACCGTATCCCCACAGGTTGGCAGAAGTTGGCTGATTCTGAGTTGCAGGTCCAGACATTGTTGAGGCCACCAGATTTGTATTCACCTGGGTGATGCTTGCTGGGTTCGATCTTGGTGGCGCGATCTCATCGGTAGATCGGCTCTTAACTGGTGTAGACGCCCTTGGAATCGCCGATGGAGTCGCAACAGATGTCGATCCGAGTTGACGATACTCTGGACCAACATAATATGGTGTCTGTCTTCCCTGGCAAGTTTGTTTAACAACATTGTATACAACATCGGACAACACATTGGATTGGCTAATTGACACATTATTAAATGCAAAATTAACCATCTCCTGTATTTTACCGGGATCGGCGTCGAAAGTGACCTGCCGGGGTGACGGCGGATCTCGCTTCTGGACTGCTTCGCCGATTCTATTTAGGCTGAAGGATTTCAGATACAACCGTTTGTACTCCTCCATAGCCTGCTCCATAGCCTGCTTTTGATGATCTGTCAGATCTGCTGCGGAGACTCCAATAGCACTCCTTGGATTAATCATGATAGATGTAAAAATTTGTATAATCGGTCCCACTGGACGTGTCAAAAGAGGTGTTGACACAAAAAGCGTCAGGATCTGCGAACACCTCGGGCTTATACCCGAAATTCGATATCCGGAGGCGTGCCAGTCGATTTGACCAGTTAATCGACAAGGACGATAACTAGAACAAGATCCAATCCAGACAACGACGATGCGCCCGGATGCTGGGATTGAGGCTTGATCAGGATAACTAGAGCAGAGTTGAACGAGGCAACAGCGATGCGCTCGGATGCCAAAGCTCAGAGGTACTCCCACGCGGAACTTGCAAGGATTTGATGGAGATCAAGTTGATGCAGCCCGTCGAAGCTTGAAGAACTCATTGATAGACTATAACTAATGCAATAAAGGGTAAATTACGATAAAAGTAGAATAAGAATAAAATTGATTTGTTTGATATTTGATTTTTTACACGCATCCCTTGGGCACATATTTATACTCTCGCATGGAGAGTTGTACAAAGACACAACTCGTATTCTTCCTAAAAACAAACTCCTAACTTTAAGGAAACTGACTCGCGCAGGAGTCGGATATAAAATAACAATATTATTTTCTTAAACAAACACACCTACTTTAAAGGAAAACAAACGACTCATGCAAGAGTCGGACTCAAACTGCTATAATAATACTGGCATAATGTCACCGGTTTCCTTATCTTTCTCCTTCGATGGAAACTTTCCATCGGCAAATTCCTTTAATCCGCGACTTCCTTCTTTGGCCACCTGTAGTCCTCTGCTGACATCAAGCGTCAAATCACCCTGTACTCATCGGCACCCCATGCCCATCGGCATCGGCAATATTTCCCGATTGACAATCGGCAACATCCCTTCATCGGCAATCAGTACATCTCCTCATCGGCAATCGGCAACAGCAACCTTACAACCCAGACGACTTGACTTCACCAATTAACCTTAACGGCAATCGGCATCGGCAACATCTGAAACCTCCAACTTCCATCGGCAACAGACTTAATCTTCTCACAACATACTCTCATCGGCAATACTAATCTATGTCTTCCCGATGCCGATGGAAAACGGCTGCTGACCAACACAAGTCTTAGCTCATTTGACACATACCGAAAAACGGTGTCAACAAAGGTCCATTGTTTATTTTATAATGCAACTAGAATTTTGCTACTCCAAAAAAGCATATGAAGGGGGTGTCTGCTACTCCGCTACATCGCATACTTGGGCTGGTGCCTAAATTTTGCTCATTTGCAGCTTCAGCAGGCAGGTATCTCTGACTTGCTCGAAAAACCGCTAGTAGATATGATATTGACCTCGCCTGCGGACATGAAAGACGCTACTAAGTACTCCCTCCGTACTAAAAAAAAAATTGTCGTTTAGGACAAAGTTTTAGTCAAACATTGGAAATATAAATCATTAATAACTTTTAAGTTGTTGAGTTTAAAAATGTAAAAATCATATGTATAGATTTGTCTTCAAAAATACTTTCATAAAAATATACATATATTATATTTTAATTATTATTTTTTTAAAAAAATAAGTGGTTAAAGCTACACTTTGGAGACCGTGTCGTTTTCTAAAACGACAACCTTTTTTAGTATGAAAAGAATAGGTACTAGCCAACTCGGCGTTGTTTGCATAGTTGCACATCAACAAATAGCCAGCCGAGAACTGATATAGGCATGCTTGATCTCATTCTCATAATAAGAATTTGGATTCCAGATAGTGAACACAGAATCTGGATTCTAGATTTTAAAAAATGGAAGATGTTTATAATTCATTCTGACAGGATTTTTGGCTTTGCATAGTGAAAAACTCCAACTAATAGGTTTGGGGTAGATAGTTAGATTCTAGAATCTCATTTTAGAATCAAGTGTATGTATCTCCTTATTTTTTTAGGACATCCAAATAGGGCCATAGTGATATTCGACTCTTCCAGCTTGTTTGGATTTCAAACTGCAACTGATATTAGAATGTCATCACTTCCAGTTTCATCACTTCAACTCGTAGTTCAAACAGCATCAGTGCATTACTACTCCATAAATAGGAAGAGCATGGTTAGAACTTCATATTAGAATGTCATTCTGCAAAAGGAAGAAACCGGCTACGACCACATATTAGCATGCTATTCTGCACAAAACTTAACCAAGATTAAAAAATCAATCAAGCTACCAAGGACTATCGTATTAGCATGCTATTCTGCACACAGTTTTCAAAATGCGCTGCACACAGTAATGCCTACATCTCTGTCGTCGAACCGCTTGGATAAATAGAGCTCTATAAAAACAGCCCTGGTTTGAGGGAAATTTAGTTATAGAAAAAAAAGAGTCTGTCTATTTAGCACTTGAGTGATTTGAGTCATTTAATCACTCAAGCAATTTAAGATCAAAGCAAAATTCGTGTGATTTGAGTCCTATGGTCACACACGCAAAAGTAAGGATCAAATCACACAAAAAATGAAAAACGAAAATTCGAGTGAAAATAAGGACACTATCACACGAATTATAAATTACAGCAAACAATACAGCACAATAAAACAAATAAAATAATAAAAACAAAACAAAATATAATTAAATATAAAAAACACAAATATTATCATAACAAAGAAACCAAAATTTATGAAAAAAAAATAATTGCAAAAAAACAAATACCCAAAAGATTCTATGAATTGCAAATACAAAAACGAACCTGACATTGATTCACAATGCAAACATACAAAAAAAAAGTCAAAAAAAAACAAAGAACCAGATACATACATAATCTATATACATTACACCTAATCTCCTTAACACGAAACCGCAGGAAGGATCACGGGCAGTGGATATGGCCACGTCACCCGTTAGTCTGTTGGCCGTTGGATATGGCCAAGTCGTGATCTCGTCCATCCAACACGGATCAGTTCGGGTCTCTCGCCTGCTAAGTCCCCAACCGGGCGCTCGCGAACAATCGCGAACCCGTTTACCCTTCGCGGCTCTCTCCCTTGCGAAACAGCGAGCAGGCACCGCTCGCCGGCCTATTGCCCTTTGTCCGCCCCGCCGCCCATGCCTCCCTTCGGTCGCGGGCAGCAGCTAGCCAAGCAACTGTGTCTCCACCGCCGTCACCGTATCTCACTTCCTTCACTGGTACCCACAACTCGAGGCACCGGTCTGCAGGGAGATGGCCGCGGCGATGGGGAAGACGACTATTTTGCCTGCCACTTCGTCGTCCACAACGGCGAAGCGACCGCTGCTATCTGGTTTTAGGCCAGCAGCATCCTGCACGAGGGGGGCCGTGATAAATGTGAGCATCTTCCCTGGAAGCTAGCGCATTCCTCACGCCCGTTAGGTATTCAATGTAATGTCGTAGACGACGTCGCGTGCTGCTGCTAGTCGTAGCGCGATCGTCGTGGCCTCTCACGGCTGTGTTTACTGGGTTGACTTTAGGGTGTGGTGTCGGATCAGGAATGTGGTGTCGGATCAGGAAGGCAGCTGCTTACGTGCTAGATGCAACCAATCGTGCTGCTGCATTGCTACACATACACTACCTGCAAGTAAGATGTAACTGCATCACTGCATCTTAACTTTGTTTCTTTAAAATTTTAGCAAATGCATGCAATCTCTCATACAACAATAGAAAAAGGCATCAGCCGTGTGTACTAGATTCATTGGCCTTCTTCACAAACATAGTACACTGCCCTCCTTTTGATTGTTCAAATGACTCTTATAAGATGCTTCAGTGAGTATTGTATTACATTAAGATTCTTAAATTTTTGAAAATTTGGTAGAGGACATACTAATGGTTTCTAGGTTTTGATATATATTACTGCCGTTTCAATTCCCAGTATCTGTTTCATTCTGTTTGTAGAATGCTGGGTTGAATTCTCTTTGGAGAAATGCATATGAAAATACATCTCTCAGATATTTTGTAGATTATATATATGTTTATAATCCTATACAACATGCAAATATACATATTTTGGTAATTAGGTTATTTGTCCTTTTATTTTATATTTCCTATAAGATGGGATTAAATCCTATGTTTATTTAAAATGAAATATAGACTGACTGAGAAAGACTATATAGATATGTAAATTTCTGTGTTTTATTCAGATTCCAAAGAATGAGATTTATTTATGTATTCAGATATATTTATCCATTTGAATCAAGTCTCCTTTCTTAGCAGCATTCTTCTTCACTATATAAATTATATTCAATACTTATATTTTTTCAAGCACATGTGTTTTTATATGGTTAGTGAGGGCATGCAACAAAGCAACCTTTATGATTGATTAAGTGTGAGGGTTATTTCTATTTTTCCTTTGGATAAAAAAATCGTAACAAATGCAAATCTTGACCTGCTGATTCTGCTTCCTATATTTACAATTATTCCCTCATTCCACATCGTCCCCTCTTTGTATCAAGATGAAATATATGATTTGTTGCTCTACTGCAAATAAAAGAACTGAAACAATGGATCATTAGCTGTTTGTGCTCACTAGTTATTTTTCAAGAGCACATTTGCCTAAATTCTGAGCTATGGCATAGATGCGCCGGCCTCATTGTTTGCTCTCTGTGAATATGAGCCTTGTGTGCTCCTGAAATCCATATTTTACAAAAATTAAAGCTCATTGTTTCTTCTTTTAAAAAATCACACTGAAATTTAAATATTTACTACAGGTATCATCACTGGCCAATAACAAATGGAGGCTGAGATCTCCAACTATCCTAGCCTGCCTCTGCAGCTTATATGCCAACTCGGTATTTTGGTCGGGCATATACACAAGCAGCTTATTAGCCTGACTCTGTTTTACTTTCCCATCTATTAATGGTTCTAAATATTATGATGTTAATCCTGTCAGATTTCAACCAGAAGCCCCCCACCATAGGAGTTGATTGTAAAGGACCTTCATGGTAATGAATGGAAATTTCATTATAACTTTTGGAGTAAGTATTTCTCAGTTACTTTTGTTCGTTTGTAATATTATGATTTTTTTTTCATATATGCATAGCCTGCATTCTGGCTTGTATCACAATTCATGAAAAGTGTGACGACACTAACTTAGAATTAAGTTATTCTGCAGATAAACCAAATCGGCATATTTGCTAGAGACCCTGCACTTTTTATCTGGTTTGACTCATTTTTCATTTTATTTTCTAAAAAATATTTGTATATGCGTAAACAAGGGGCATGTTCAAGATACACGCCACTCAGCTAACCCAATACTGATTAAACTGATTACTGTCTTGGTGCTCAACTCACCCAATGCTGATTAAACTGATTACTGTCTTGGTGCTCAACTCAGAATCACACAATGGAATTTTCTTGGTATTCCTAGGGATCCGTATATTTGGCCATGATGAGCTGCACAATTTGGTGAAGAGCACCATGCCAGCATCACATCGCTGGCACCGGAGACAGGAATCACACTCACGGGGAGCACGATAATCGATAAGTACCGGCAGCTCCACAAGCTCCTTGTAATAGGGTTACAAGACAAGAGTTTTGCGCTCGGATTACGTTGCTTTTACTTATGCCTCCTAAAACACGTGGCTCGATCATGCCTATTATAGTATCATTACAGACTATACTACTAAAAATAGGTATCAGATTACTTACTGTATGTACATAGCTCAACATTTTGATTCTTATCAGCTTTATGTAAATAATTATTCAGCATTTTGGCTCTTATCAACTTAGAGCCACAAGCCCACAACGGGTTGGCCAATACAAAGGACGCGCGGCAAAGCCGCGCAATCTTTCTAGTGAAGAACTATAAGTGACATTGAAGTGTATAATAAATGAGACTAATACATAATTCAAACTTACAAAAAAACTAATTAAATATACAAAAACAAAAGTATTTATACAAATACCCAAAAAAATCTATGAATTGCAAATACAAAAACTAACCTGACATTGATTCACAATGCAAACATACCAAAAAAATTCAAAAAAAAAAAACAAAGAACTAGTTACATACATAATCTATATAAATTACACCTAATGAAGAACTATAAGTGACATTGAAATGTATATAATAAATGAAACTAATACAGAATTCAAACATACAAAAAAACTAATTAAATATACAAAAACACAAACATTTATACAAATACCCAAAAATTCTATGAAATGCAAATACCAAAACGAACCTGATATTGATTCAGAAGTCAAACATATCAAAAAAAAGAACCAGTTACATACATAATCTATATAAATTACACCTAATGAAGAACTATAAGTGACATTGAAGCGTATAATAAATGAGACTAATACAGAATTCAAACATACAAAAAATATTGAGAATCCTATAACACAAATAACTAGTAGTTGCTTGGACACAATGTACTTTTATTCTATGGCAGCGCAAGGCGCCCATGGCCCTGCATCGCCACAGCTAGCTCTGCCTGAGCGCCAGCCACCGTGCTTGAAGCAGCAAGCCCAATGAACTAGGAATGGAAGGAAACGGGAAATTGCCATTGAAAGAACCTGCTATCCTGGTTCACTGAAACGAGGCCGAAGCAAACGGACAACGGAACAAAGCAGCGTCCTCGGATGCTCTCTCATTTTTTTCCCAGGTCGGCTGCTGCCATGCACAGCCGCGCGCAGACCGTAGTCAGCTCGCACACAGAGCACAACACAACGACGGCCTGACGGAGGGAAAGTGGGAAAGAAGCAAGGCAGAGCCATGCATTGCATGTGCACGCGCGGACAGAGAAGGGAATTGCAATTGAGCAAACGATCGCACAACTCGTACTGCGCCTGGAAAACAGTAAAAGTGAAATGGGAAGTGAAGAAGACAAACTTGGCTAGGTAGTAGTAGGCCAGGCGATGCGGGATGTCAGCCAAGTGGGACAGAGGAGACAGAGATCAGATGACCAAAAACAAGTAGAAGCAAGATCCAACGGCCACAAGATTCGAGTGACGCAGATCAATAAATCACACGAGTAAAGTTTAGCTTTTGTCAACAAAAAAAAAATGGTTGGCGCTAGTTTTAAAGATCTTCTATAGGAATGCCTGTTCCTTTTCCCAGGTATGCAGGTGGGGAACAGAAGGAAAGAACCTCATTGCTATGCAGGACATCAATATTCATGTGCGATAGAAAGCTGAAAATCGCATGGCAGAGGTAATGAGCAATTCTTCAAAAGCAATAACGGCTTATTGGCTATCAAATCAAAATGTCAGGAAAAGGGATAAGCCTAAACAAAGATTTATTATAACTCCAACTTATTGACTCAAATCTCTAATACATGCGAGTGATAATTCTACACTTTCATTTTTCAAAAATAATTCTACACTTTCGCTACATATCAATCAGGTCCTGTACAGTTAGTACCCATTTTTTTTCACAAAACTGCATAGCTACATGGAAATGTTTTCAAAAAACATAACAAAAGTATATATCCTTGGTCATTTTGTGCTGAGTAAAACGACATGGATTTTGCTGGATGCCTGGATGCAAATAGATAACTCAGAATGAGCATGAGGTTTTTCTACAGGTGGCAACAAATGATGTTTAGAAGATAAAATAAAAAGGTCGTATCGACAACCTGCAGTTTTCATCTAGTGACGCATGACCAACTAGGACTGCATTTCAATTTCAAAACTTCAAGTATAGAGATGTAAATATGCAATCTGAAATCTGAACTTGGACAATCGGCAACCTGCAGTTTTCATCTAGTGACGCATGACCAAGACCAACCACCTTTTAACTTCAAAACTTCAATTTATCAATTATACAGATGTAAATATGCACTCTGAAATCTGAATTATGGAGAATCGAGGTTAAAAGTCTGCACATAAATAAAGGTGGCTATCACACCTGTATAATTGAAGCTATCTAGTTGGTGCTCGAAAGAGTACTCTGAATATGGTATGCTTTGCTTAGACTATCAACCATTGTCCTTGCAGTTTGCCAGTTGCTGGGTGTTGTCTATGTCCTAAATCAAACAGTACAGCCCTAACGCCATCATCAAGCATGTCCAATTTACTACAAATGATTTAACATATTTCAAAATTCCTCTAGAACTGTGCGGATGCAGGATCAAGGATCGATGCACATATATAGTTCAACATACATGGGTTATTTATTGATCCAGAAAATGATCCCCTCTGAAGCCCCACAAGTAACACAGTTCTCTCGAGTATTAAAAACTTCACAATCAGAAAACGAGGACAAATTAGCTCGTGAAAACATACACGAGCAACCTTCACATATGCAATATGAAGGATGCACGGTTGATATATAACTTAATACTTTATCATGTCCACGAAACAAACACCAGTTCCTCTTGTCACAACCAATCTCTAATAGATAGGCAATAGACAATAGATATACTAGCAAACATAGGCATGGGAAACGATGAATAACATTCCGACGAAATGCCAAAATAACAGCAACTGTCGGTGGATCAAAGCGCGGTCCGACGCCTTACTCCTCTGTTACGGCAGCCTCCTCGGTGGCTGGCAGAGCAGTCGCCGACGAGTCCTCCTCGGTCTCTTCCTTCGCGCTCCCTTCGGCGGCCGCCACCGCCGCGGCGGCGGCGGCGGAGCGGGCCTTGGCGAGTTCGAGGATGCGGCGGCTGACCTCCTTGGAGTAGGCCTGGAGCACCTCTATCCCCTCCTCGACGGAGGCCGGGGACTCGGTGGCGGCGGCGGACATGGAGGCGGCGGCGAAGGCCTCGGCCTCGACGGCCGCGGCGGCGCGCTCGGCCTCGGGCTCCGGGACGGCGCCGTAGCGCTGGGAGAGGACGCTGGGCGCCGCGAGCGTCTGCACGAGGCGGCGCACCACGGCGTCGCGCGTGCGCTGCGACGGCGGCCAGATGCTGAGCGACGGGAGCAGCGCCTCCGCGGCCTTGGTAGCCGGCGGGGCGGCGTCGGCGGATCCCTCGTGGGGCGCGGGCTGGCTGCCCTCGGCGGCGGCGTTGGGGGCGTCCTCCGCCATGGCTGCGGCGGCGGCGGCGGCCTGCGGGGGAGAGTTCGAGAGACGAAAGAGAGAAGAGAAGGGGAGAGATCTGTGTGCGTGGAGTCCGGGGAAGAGAGCGGTGTGGGTGTGGTGGGGCTGCAGCGAGACTTGCCGGCGGGGTTTTGTTTGGTTCGGTTCGGCTCCCTACTGTTCTAGAGTAAACGCGGCTGGTGGGTTTGCACTGTCCTGGGCCTCACTATTGGCTGGAAGCCCGTCCAATTCTGGCCCTCCTTGTGTGACCGGGCTGGGTTGCCATCTTTTTTTTTTTGAGAATTTGGCTGGGTTGCCATCTTGAGTGATGGGGAAGCCTAGTTGTCTAATGGGCTGGGTTTGTATTTTTCGTTTTTCGGCCCATAGTAAGTTTCTCTATAGTCCTTTGCTCGAGGAGGGAGTTTTTTTTTTCCGACCTCGAGGAGGGAGTTCTATGAACTACGGAACACACTTGCTAGCAGTTCAGAACTATGCTGTGCAAAGTGCAGACACGGGAGTATTTCATAGTACTCAGAACACAACACAAGTGCAGCGACCACCAACTGCCCAACTCCACTGCAGCGTAGCGCAACACTTCCATCGAAGTTCGAAGCAACACGAGTCACGCAACAACGAGTTTATCCCCGCGCCAAGGGCAAGGTGCATCACTGCATCAGATTCAGCAAAGCAATGTGACAAGACTCAACGATCCAGATTCGCGTGCCCAAAAAACAAGTCACAGCTTTGTCCCTCGCACGCGGGTGCAAAGCTGACGAGCCGCGGAGACAAAGGAGGCACCGCCGCGGGCACGCACTGACGCACCTGATGGATGCGGCACGGCAAGCGCGATGCACACACGCGCAGCCACTCTCTGCCGCCGCGCTCTCTTCGGCTCGGCGTTCGGCTAGACTGCTAGAGCCAAGAGATGCCGTGGAAAAGAAGCGCAGCGGCAGCCGGCAGGCGGCAGCGCGCACGCATAGGCTTTGGAGCCTCGAGGTCGAGGCCCTCTCTCGTGGTCCGTGGAAAGCTGTGTCCCCTGTTTCCCGGGCCATTTCACCTGCTCCCATCTGCCGCTAACCTCCGATTCCACGCTAACTAACCTCCACACCTAAAAGCATCTCGGAAAGGAGAAAAAGGAAACCTGCACGACGCCCAATTTGAAACGCTACCGAATGGCCTCAGTCTCTTGTCTCTGAACTGAAGATTGGCATACTAGCATGATAGCTTTACATTTGTACCCGGCGCACGCACATCATGCATTTGCGTCTAAGCGCCTTCAGCTGCAGCATTTCTGCATTTGCTGATAGCTTTACATGATAGAGCTATGAAACCTTTGGCTGCAGCATTGCAAATGCTTCAGAGTTTAAGAGGATTTTGATTTTGATTCCCATAGTGATAGTAGTGGTAGTAAAAAAGGTTACCTGCAAATGATTGTGTGCCAGCAGCACCTACTACCTTGCTAGGGCACAAAAAGACCTTTTCAACTTTTGCTTCAGCTTTGACTCATGCATGTCCCGTTGTTCTGTTACATTAGGACAGCAGAAGATTCATCAGAACACACCAGCTCAGCTCCAGTCCTCGCACACTGTCCACTCTTCCGCTCTACTACCCTGATGCATGGGATGGGCAGTCAAACAGGGCTTCTTCTCCTCCTGGCTCTCCTGCTCCTGACGCTGGTCGCCGGAGAAGGCGACGGCGTACTGTCTGCAGCCGGTACGGACGGAGCCAATGCCACCGACGAGAGGCCACAGGCCGGCGCTCGGCTCGACGTGCGGGCAAGGAAGTGGTGGCGGTTCCCGGCGACGGAAGGCCTCGTCACGGGCAGCGAGCGACGGGTGCCCAACTCGTCGGACCCCCTCCACAACCGCTGAGCGCGCGCTGATGGTGATGTCTGTGTCAGCCGCCTGCCATCATCCGTGCTGCTTCAACCTCTGCTGTTAGTTACCGTACCTACCTCTGATCCGATGCTTTCTGGCTGCAGAATGTGGCTTAGTGTTCAGACTTCAGAGAATTGAATTGAATTGCGTATACGAGTAAATGTAGCTGATTTTGGTTTTAGCTGGTTTGCCGTTTCGAGCGCTTGTAATCACAAATTCATCGGCAGTTTCCACCGTGCCGCGTGTATATATAAATTTCCTGAAATTATCTGTCTTTGGCCGAATTATCTGGAGTTAGCGCGGTTTAGAAGAGTTCGAGATTATTTGATGGTATCTTGTATGTATGTGGATCTCTGTTCTTCAGTTCTTCCTGTAATACGAACTAACCAAGTGAATCATTCTATTACTGGAGTCCAGAAGACTTCAGCTCCGCACACGCGCAGTGCAGGAATGAGTTTTTTTGCTTCTTTTCCCGTTCGTTTTCTGCCGAAAAATTCATACGACTCGTCGTATATAATAAGGCACAAAAAAGGTGGTAAAAGGGAAATGTAGCCGTGGACCCACCTGTCAGCCTCCCCAAGAAGCAAAACTCTGTTCCCTCTCCACCGCCCTCTGCGTCAAAACGTCGAAAAGCTAGCGCGCGCAATGTCCGGCGCCACCAGCGTCTCCCTCGCCGTCGCCGACGCCGTCTGGGCGGAGATCAAATCCGCTGGCCGGGAATCGGACGAGCACCTATCCATGTAAGTAATGGCAAGCCGCTCGTCCACGCGGTGCTGTATTCGCTCTCCCTGGTCCTTGACACGCTCTCGCTCTCCGCAGACTCGAGACGCTGTTCGGAAAGAACATGCTGCGGGCCTGCAAGATCGTCGACGAGCGCGGCGTCCGGCGCGTCACCGGCGCGCCCAGCGGCCGCTCGCTCTTTCTGGTAGGCGCCTCCCCTCGCCTTCTGATTCCCCCGGATGTCTCGTGTTCCAGCCAAACTAGCAAACAAGCTGTCTGATTGTTGCTTGTGTCTGTGCTGCAGGTGATTGGGGAGTCGAAGAGGAAGGAGGAGTACCTATGTTTCCCGGAGCACCTCTGCACGTGCTACTCATTCTTCTACGACGTCGTTGGGCGCGGCGAGCAGCTCAGCGTAAGCACCCTTACTGCAGCTACTGCATCAGAAACAAGAAAATTGTATCTATGCAAACCTTGGGAAAGATTAGATTGTGTAGCATTTGTCAGCTTTTAGCTCGAGGCTACTGAAATTGTAGCTGAATTTTGGGCTATTATTTTTTTTCTTTGCAGTGTAAGCACCAGTTAGCTGCACGGCTTGCAGAGGCTGTGGGAGAACACCAGGAGATTGAAGTCAAAGATGAGGAGCTTGCAGATATGCTTGCAAAGCTCTGAGAATGTGAAGCTTTGATTACTTCAGTATTGCACATAACAGTTATGAATTGTATCTTCTCCATGCCCAGTCACTCTGATAGTCTGATGCACTGGACTGGAGTTACGCACACAGACTACAATAGGGAAATGATGTGCCGGAATCCAGTGTACAATCAGCTCAATATCATCATTTTTCTTGTATGCATGGTCCTTTGAACTGATTGATCAATTGATCTGAATGGTTTGTTCATTCACTACTGAGTTAGTTTCAAATGTTTTTATGCATTATATCCTCTTCTGACAATATATTGTTCTTTTTCTAGTCTCTATGAGGCCTTGCTGTAGCAATGCTTTAGTGACAGGGGGAAGAAGATACGATGTCACACAATGAGATTTGGTCGAGAAATCCAAGATTTTCCCAACTTGAAGATGCTGGCACTTATGCCTTTTATGAATAGATATATTCCACAATAAATAATTCTGAATTGAATTCTACAGGAGGGCATAGGATGACAGCTAAAGCATTGAAATATTGAATACCTTTGGTTTAGTGTCTTGAGAATTTAAATTCTTAGTCTGCCATAATTTATCATAGATAATTTGCTAAATATTGCATTTATAACAATATCTTTTAATTTTAATTGTTGTTATGAACTGTTTTAAGTTTTTCTTTGGTAGATGAATGTACTGAATTCCATAACACTGTGATCTGCTAACTTTAACACTGTGATCTGCTAACTTTACGTGTTCATAACTAGTAAGCACTGGTGGATTTCTAAGGGGATAGTGTCGCAGAGGACTATGTAACTTGTGTTTCCACGAAATTTGTTTCTGTTCCCACAGTCAATACCTTAGCCAAAAAGTTTTTATACATGTAATCTTTGGAAGGGCTGCAGTGGAGATTTTACCATTGTGTCGTGCTCTGGTTTGCAATTCAGTTTAAATCATGATGTGATGGTCATGGTATCTCAGTTATCAAGTATTCACCATTACCTCACCTTCTTATGCTTTCACTAAAGATTCTATTGCTATGCACTTCCTTTCCAACTGAAAAAGAATTGGTTCTTGTTCTTTCCATGTATACTTCCATTGATATGTCCATTTATTACCACTCTTTTTCGTATTCTTCCACATTACTTTGCACGGATTCATTTATATGCTAAGAATTCATGGCTTTTAGCCTCTGATCTTACGTCTGTGTGATACGGTGATACCTGTAATTTGATGAAACAAATTTAGGTCATATCATTTGATTACAAATTGCAATCAATGTATTTGTAAGTAGTACCTGCTTTGAAGTTTCAGTGGACTACGCTGGCTAAGAATTTCCAGCATGTGAATCTTTGCTATTGGTAAAGAAGCAAATGTCTTGAATATGGTTTGTCTTGTGAACAATGTTTACCAATGAAACAAAATGTATGAATTTGAACTGGACTCCTAACTACCACAAAGACGCAGAGTAAGCTAATATGAAAATGTTTTTCTTCCTTCTTTTTAGATTAGAAGGACCAGTTTCTCTATAGAATGATCATCACTATCACGGTAAAAATCCACAAAAGATCCATATGTATTTTCTCAGTTTTCCCTCTATGATTTGTATTCATGATTTACTCTCAGTAAGTCAATATGATGCTCCATAAAACACCCACCATAAGTCATCCCACTACATTACTGTTATTTGTTGCTGTTTCTCGAAGAAACTCTGTTCTGCCAGGCCAAGACAGGCATCAATTTGGCTGGCCAGAGGTGATCAGCAACCTGTAACTGATAATAAACTTTGGACTCTCTTGCTCCTCTTAATTGAAAGGCAGAGCTCCTGCCATGTTCTTTCCAAAAAAGAAAGACATACATCAATTGTACATTAATTTGCTATATAGCTACCAATTGCTCATTTGTCTAGCATACAACCAACAACTGCTTGAGATTTGGGCTTCATTGAATCAATTAGCTATTTTAGCATTTTTAAAAGTTTTAACCAGTTCTAGGTTTGCAGTTGTAGATTGGTTGAATTTACTCTAACCTGATCCAGTATAACCAAATTCATATAACCTGCTGCAAGTAACAGCAGAGCAGATAAAGTGCAGTCGTTGCACATGCGTGGGGGCAGATTCAAACTTTTCATTCTGACCATGCATTTATACTTGTTCACTTAACATAAATTATGAAAAAGATTACACTTCTCAGAAAATGCTTATATGTAATGACCTATCTGCTTATTACAATTTACAAGCGCAGGGTCAAGTCAAGATTTTGCTCTATTTGCTTCTTGGACTCCTCTGCACTTTCTGTGAAGCTCCCTGGCCATACTAACCCTCCAGGTTCTTCAATTGCAAAAGGCATCCAGCCACTCATTCGGCCTCCGTCGAATCTTGCTACAACAACAGCAGCGCTTTCACCATGATCCTTCAGAATCGTGGAGTGTGAGTTCACTCTCAAAGGTTGGAGAAAGGAAGCAGATGAAGGAAGGCTCATCATCATGTGAAATCTGTGTGACTTTCTTGCTGCACACCTCTCCCTCTTGTGTGCATTCTGGTGCCCACCGAGGGCCTGGGAGCTGAAGAACTTTCTCATGCAGTAGTTGCAGGAGAAAGTCCTATGTGGAATGGCCACTGGTTTCACCTCTTGAGGCTTGGCTTCTTCACTTTTTGGCGCATGAAGACCCAACTTCAGCCATGTTACTGTGGTATTATCATCATCTAGACCAGCTTCGTTAACTTGGTCTGCTGACTTCTTCTCTTCGACACCAGGTACTCTCTCCATTGCTCTCTTTGTTGGAAGTAGCAGAAGAGAGGTTTTCTGAAGTTTGTGTTATCGTGCCTCACGCTGCTTCCTTATTGCTATAAAAAGAAGCAGGGGTCTGCGGGCAGCAATAATTCAGCAGAAAAGGCGAGCCTTCGGTACTTTGAAGTGGACCTGGATATGCTATTTTGCAGTAGTGGCAAACATGTTGGTTCTTGTTATTCTTCGAGATGATATGCCTGTCATGCATAGTGACTGGCGTCAACAAGCTTCAGTTTCTTGTCCAGCTCATTCACTATCAGGTTTGCACCTGCTCTAGATAGTGGCGTTATACATTTCTATCAGGTACAGTCCTGCAACGTCATGCAGGGTCACGGTTGGTTAGAGTTTCCCTATTTTGTGAGCCTGTCATCTGGGGAGCTACTGCTCACCTTTGGAATGAATATATGCTGAAAAAAGAAGTCTGATAAGCTCTTTGCTTTTTATTTTTCTTCTACTTCTATGCCTTGGAATGGCAAAGTTTTCTGACATTTTTTTCGTTTAAAATATATCTTGTTTTGCATGTGGACTTTATTCAGAAGAAATATCAAGTTTTAGGTGGACTGAAGCAAATTCTTTCCAGGTGACCTGTTTAGCTGACCCATAGTGTAGCTGCATGCTTTACTGAGAGGTGCTATGGCCTATCAGTGCTTTGTTAGTCATCTTTGAACTTATCGCAACTCTCACTAATGCTCTCTTTTTGTCTCTTGAGGCTCAGGCATGGGCGCTTGGCATTATTCAACACTAAAGCCTAGCTCAACCTTCTCAAGCTGCACCATCGCATGAGTGGATTTCAGATGAGTTCAAGCAAATGCCGTTACCACTTGTTGCTAGCCAAAGCCTGCATGCCATTACCATTGGACAGACTCTGAGTGAGCTCGGTAAAGAACAGAAGCTTTCTGCTGAGAAGCAAAGCAAAGCAAGTGGGTGACGCACTCAAAGCGCAGATGATTATGCTTTTTTCTATACAGGATGCGGCGTCTCCTTTTAACTGTTTCGCATGGGGCTTTTAGCGGGAGAGATCAGACAACCGGAACTATATTCTGATATCTGATGGAGGAACCCTACGAGAAATAGACACACCCGCTGCTCGATCTCTTTTGGACTTGTCAGAGAAAAAATCATGGTGGATGGTGCTGATATCCTGGCTGCCGCCTAGTGGAATGGTGACTCGTACCCTGGCGGCGGCTCCGGCTGCGGCTCGATCCGGAGGAGGTGGCAAGGAAGCAGCATGCCTTGGTCTATCGGCAGCCAGCAGTAGGCAGGTAACGACTGCTATGTCGCTTTGCTACTTGCTAGTACCAGTAGTAGCTTGTAGCTAGCATTACACACAACACATCCTTCGCCTCTGCAGTTGTCCTCACTCATGTCTCATCTTCATCCTCATCCTGTTACACAGTGGCACAGTGCTGAGGCGACGTCGATGGTCGCCAGTGCTGAGCATGAGATGGTTTGGTTCTATGTGCTCTTTCGCGCATCATGCATCTTGGGTGGGTGAAATGACATGCCTGGCTCCAAACTGGTTCTGCAAGCGACCCGGCGGTGTACTGTTCCAAGTTCCATGATTTCTGTGTCCGATCCTGTCACAATTCCTGGCTAAAAGTGTGAATGTGTAATGAAAAAAATTGAGGTGTGCTGTCGTGTACAGTGAAATTGTTGGTTGGGCCATAATTACCAGCCAGAAAAGATGGTGATCCTACAAGCAGAACTGCAGAAGCAGTAGACTGCTGCTGAGGAGTCCAGTCCATTTGCCCCGTGGGCTGTTTAGGGAACCTGTAAGGTGGGCCGCAAGTTTCCTGCCCGCGGCCCGCTCTAGGGAATTGGGCCATGACTTCTTCCTAGCAGATTTGGCCAGCTCGCACCAGGCGGGCAAGCCCATCGAAAAATAGCGTCCCTAGTTTGGCCCAGTACTGGAAACTCGCTTCGGCGGCCGCAGCGTCACTTTTTCCTGGCCCAACCATAGTACTATGTACGCTCATATACAGCGTCACTTACTGTATAACCTTGCAAATCAGGCTACAGAAACACCTAGCTGAGGGTACTGTTCTGTCTGTGATAGCAGCCGGGCCGAATCAACTGCGAACGCGTCGGCGTCAAACAAGCCGTCAACCAAACACCAGGGAGAGGGAGGCAGGGGTACTAGTGCTAGTGTGCGTGGAGTGGAGTACCCATTGTTCACTTATTATCACGGCATGAGTGGATTGCATGACGATGGCGCTGTCTGTCACAGGGACATTCCCCGTCTCCGTACAGCTACAGGCTACAGAGGCATGCACTAGTGCATGCACACTACTAGGCGGTCAATCTTGCTCTGCACAAAGCACACACAGGCTGCACTGCACAGTCCTGTAGTACACTCTGTGCCTGCTGGGCCATGCATGGCCCGTGGGCACACCCGCCACCCATCATCTTCTTCCAGTTCACCATTGAGTGGACAGGCAGGCAGACACTGAGACACCGGCCGGCCGGCCGGCCGGCCGGCGATGATCCGAGCGAGCGAGCGACAGTCTCGGCCGCCATGATGGGTCGTCGTCCGTTAGGTAAAGACTCCCTTTACGACGACGGACCGGATCGAGACCATACGATATGGGCACGATTGGCAGGCCATGCATGCATGGCAGAAAGAGAGCGTCGTCCCCCTGCATGCATGTGCCGTGTCTGCCTGTCTACTGCCCGGCCTTGTCGCGCCAGCCAGCCAATCCCTTTATTCATCCGTCCGTGCGTGTGCGTGCACAGCATACACCATCGATACATACATGCATGCACACTGTCTACCTTCTACCTGCTGCCGGCGATCGAGTGAATTCGACTTCCACGGCTCGGCGCTTCTTCGTTTCGATTTTTCCTCCTGCCCCTTTTCTTTTATTTCCAACTGATTAAGTTTAATTACCACGTTCTGAGAGCATGCAGACAGTGACTCAGTGAGTACGAGTCCAACCAACAATCAAATCCCAGAAAGAAAAAGAAAAGAAAAGAAAAAAGATCTCGATCTGACGCCTGGCCGGTCAGCCGTGCTCATAAGGGTTTACAAAACCGGTCGGTAACCGACCAAACCGTCCACCACCGGTTCGGTTTCGGTACCGGTTTGAATTCAAATTTCAAATTTGAATTTCAAAGAATGAAAAATGCTGAAAAAATTCCTAAAAATAGTTCATGATTTATAGAGTCGAATGGTGTACAAAATTTTCAAATTGGAGTTCGTTTGCTATTTATTTTGACGTGTACAAGTTTAAAAAGAAAAAAGAAAAAAACCGGCCGGCCCATCAAGGACCCATGCGGCCCATTTCGTCCAGGCGCCTCATACAGGGCAGGCAGAGGGCGTGGGGGGGGGGGCTGTCGACTCCCACAACCCTATCCGCCCGCTCCCTTCCCCATTCCGCCCGTGCGCCGCCGCGTGTCGGTAACCGCCCCCGTCCCCGAACCCTCCCCCCCCCCCCCCCCCCCCGCCTCCGAGCGGTTACCGGCCGGGCGCATGGTAACCGTCCAGGATACGAAGGTAAGCTTTTTTTTTGTTTTTTCATTTCCTTGCATTTGTAGTTGTTTTAGTTGTAGGATTTAGTTAGAACAAGCTCTAGGATGTAGGATTGATGGAGTATAGGATGTAAAAAATATTTATTGTAGGATTTAGGTAGGATTTCATTTAGGATGTATGTAGGAGTTAGGTTTATTTGGTTTAGGATTTAGGATTTGCGGTTGGATTTGCTTTAGGATGTATGTAGGATTTAGAATTTAGGATTTCTTTGATATAGGATTTAGGATTTAGGTAGGATTTAGGTGTATGTTAGGATTTAGGTTTATGTTAGGATTTAGGTTTATTTGCGGTATAATTTGATGCATGTGTTCGATTTGTTTGTGTTGTCCATTTGTGCAGGAAGACAATGCCGAAAGACGTGGTATGGGAGCATGGTGAGAATCTTGCTCCCGGTTGGAGATGCAATTACTGCCATACACAAAAAGCAAGGGGTGGTGCTTCCCGATTGAAGCAGAATTTGGCTGCGTGCGGACGGAGGTGATCCACTGCAGCAAGGTGCCCAAAGAAGTCCGAGAGTACTTTCAGCAGGACATCGACAGAACTAGGCAGACAGCTAGTGACCGCTCTCGGCAGAGGGTTGCACGAGAGGCTACTGGAGCGGAGGACAACCACCCCCTTGACGATGACGAATACGAGGCTCAGATGCAAGCAACCATTAATCAGTCCAGAGCAGAATATGAGTACCAAGAGGGGGTGCAGCGGAGAGGAGGCGCTTACGAGCGTGGAGGTGGCAGTGGTAGTGGTACTGCTTCGCAGGGGGGAAATCCTTTGCAGAGGATGTTTCGGAGGTCTGGTTCACAGAGGCAGACCCCTGCGGCAGTGGAGGACTACAACTTGGCAGCTGGTATGAGTGGTGGACTGAAGCAGACAAGGATTGATACAGGGCCATGGACGCAGAGGGGAATGAACGCGAAGGATGCACTTGGGAAAGCTTGAGGAAAGTTTTTCCATATTGTAGGAATCCCCGGGAGACAGACGGACAATCCGTACTTTGTTAGTGCGGTCAGGGAGACGCAGAAGTGGGTTAAGTACATATACTTGGAGACCTATGTCATTACGTATATTTCTCTATTCTCATGATTCGCTTACGATTGCAGGTGAAGGCATCGTGTCACCCAGTGGAAGGGATATAGATGGGAAGTACCTCGATCAGAACGAGGTGGACTTGCAAAGCCGGTACGCAAAGTTTCAGGAGGAGTGGCCCATGTTTGGGGTCACGTTGATGTGTGATTTGTGGACGGGCCCGACAAGAATGAATGTCATCAATTTTTTGATCTATTGCAATGGCGCCATGTGGTTCCACAAGTCAGTTGATGCGACTGGCAGAAGCCAAGATTCATCTTATTTGTTGGGGGTACGTCCAAAATATTGTGCCAGTTCACATGCACTATGTTTTCTCGGTTCCACTAAATGTTGTGCCTACTTGTGTAGCTGATTCACATGGTGGTTGAGGAGATAGGTGCTGAGCATATCGTGCATATCGTCACGGACAACGGCTCCAACTTCAAGAAAGCATGCCAGAGATTGAACGAGGAGTATGAGCATATTGTTTGGACACCTTGCCTTACACACACCATCAACTTGATGCTGAAGGACATTGGTGCAAGGCCGGAGCATGCAGGTATGATCTTTGTATGCAAGCGCATTTTAACTTGGCTGCACAACCATGGCCAGTTGAATGCAATGATGAGGGAAGCCATTGGTGGTGAGTTGGTCAAATGGAATGCCACTAGGTTTGGGACCAACTACATGTTCATGGACAGCTTCCATCGGAAGCGTGATCATTTTATGCAGTGGATGGGATCTCCCGAGTTCTTGCATAGTAGGCGGGGACAATCAAAGGAAGGACATTATGCTCAGGCAAGATTGTCTAGTATACAGTGGTGGGAAGGACTTAAATACATCATCGATTCAGTGGCACCAATTTACAGGTTCCTTCGGTTCGCTCATCAAGATAAGCGACCTAACCTGTGTGAATTAGTGTACCACTTCCAAGAGTGCAAAAGGGAGATGGAGACCTTCTTTCGAACAAATGTCCAAACATGGCATGAGTACAAGGATATCATTGATGAAAGGATTGCGAACGTGTACTATGGCACGTATGTGGGCCTAGGTGAGATCACAACCATTGTTTAAATATCAATCTCTACATATTGAGTATGTACCATATGCTAATTTGTCATGCATCATATGTTGCAGCTGCTGTCCTGAACCCAAGGCTTGTATATCGTTACAATCCAACTCCGCAAATGTTTGGTGGCCTCAAGGAAGCATTTGGGAAAATGACGGATGTGCATACCGCCGTCTTGACATTACAGGAGGCAGAAAAATTCCGCCAACACCTTGGGGAGTTTGGCACTGAGCTGGCCATGAAAATGGCCATCAACCCCAATACATCCCCATGTAAGAGTACTTTTGAACTCCCTTTTTTGTCTTTTAGAACACATACCTAACATAATGGGTTCCACTTGCAGCGTCGTGGTGGTTGCTGTTCGGCAGGCACACTCCAAATCCGCAAAAACTTGCGTTGAGGCTTGTTGCACAATGTGTATCCTCCAATGGATGCGAGCACAACTGGAGTACATTTGCCTTATTGCACACGAAGGTTCGTAATCGCTTGTCCCACAAAAAACTGAACAAGCTAGTGTATGTGAACTACAACCTTCGCCTGCGATTCGCGGATGCCTCCGTACCACCTAGGCGTGAGGAAGAAGACTTCATTGACCAGTTCACGCAGATATCCTTTTACGATAGGGATAATCCGGTTCGAGACTGGATGGAGTATGGCAGATCCAATAAGGCTCTAGTTCTCGACGAAGAAGATGAAGAAACGGACATCCCTCTTCCGTCCCGTACTGTGAGGTACGTTGATGTACTTTGTTAGCCACTAACGAACCATACTTTTAATAATATGATTCATTCTTTGTGGTGACAGAGATCGAGTGGACCCCGACGATGTTGGGCCCATCAATGATTGGGCCCGTAGACATGTGGGTGACACGCATCTTGGCAAAAGGAAATACCAGACGGGACCTAGGTAGGAGGACCCCAAACGCCAGAAACGAAAGGGAAAGCAAGTGCAACAACCTGTCACCAGCGATGCTTCGACAGATGATGGCGAGGAGGGTGAGGAAAGTCCACCGTACCAGGAGTCCAATGACAGCAGCTCAGCAAATGACAGTGGAGACGGTCATAGTGGTGACGATGACCCTGGAGCTGCTGGTGGTAGTGCTGTTGGTGGTGGTGGTGGTTTTGGTGATGCTGGTGGACTTCGTTTCACATGTATCAATTGGTACACACATTTTTTCCTGTCTATGACTATTGACTAGTACTAATTATGGTCGGCTGCAGGCGAGACGGACTTCACACATGCTACTTAGGACCACGACCATGGGCAGCCGGAATCGCAGAGGAGAGCTTACGACCCGACGGACTGCTACGGCACGTCACAGTACTCCTCTTCCTCATACAGTGATACATCGTACGGTGGTGGTTATACCTACCCCGTTCCTGAGATCAGCACGCAGCCGACCACTAGATGGGTCTACGAATGGCAAGACCCGGATTTCTACAACATGTTAGTGCAGAAATGGGAGACCACAACTCATTGGACGGGCCAATCATGGATAGACTACAAGGCTCAGCTCCAGACGCGCGGTATCGCTCTAATGTCCACCGCGGAGTATGAGGAGGCGTGCCGAAACGGGATCTTCCCTTATATTCTACGCCAGTGACCATGATGTTTGCATGTCTACGACACAAGGTATTTTCATGGACGATTTGTTGTTGCAACGGTGAACTACGTTATTTCCGTCATGAATTTGTTACTAGTGCATCACTATGATATTTCGATGCATTGTCCATTTGTGTCATACTATTTTCCCCTGCATTGTGTGTTCTATTTACATCATTATGTGCAAAGGTCATGCAAAAAAATGGATTTTTTCAAGCAAAAAAAAAAGAGTAACCGGCGGTTTGGGGCGGTTACCGGCCCTAACCGACCGGTTACCGGTCGCAAACCGTTTGAACTACAACGTTTGAATTCAAAATTCAAACCGTTCGGTAACCGACCGGTTTGGGCGGTTACCGACGGTAACCGGCAAACCGCCCGCCACCGGTTCCCAGTTCCAAAACGGTTAGAAAAACCCTGGCCACTATTGTGAGATGTGGCCGAGCCATCCTTTCATCTTCCAGATGAAATCCAGCTCTGAATTATCGCCTTCCAGATCCATTCAAATTCGAATCCAGTAAGTTCGCCATTGCGACTAAATTCATATCCTGTCCTTTTATGTCTTATCTCGTGTTTAATCCGTATTTAATGGTCCTAATTTTGGTTATTCGTGTTTAATCGCTTTATTGCTTAATTGTGTTTATTAGGGTTTAATCGTTATCTCATTTATCGTGTATTAGGTTCAACTAAAATGAATCCACTAAAACATGTCGATCATCATTAGCAAGATAATTAAGAAACTAATTAACCTTTGCATGTTAATCCTGAGTAGTTAGTGCTTAATTATGACACACGCACATGCTGTAATAATCACTCCCGATATAGGTCATCGTTAATCATGTTAATAGCTTAAAGAACAGGTTAAGGTGATCGTTAATATTAATTAACAACTAGAGTCGATAACCTTGAATCGATCCACGCTTAATTAGCGACTATAGGCTTTCATCGGGTAATCGGCGCACTTGCACCTTATGTTTGTCACTCACCCTAATTGTATGTATGGATACACAAGAGGTATAGATTCGTGTGTATGCGTATATACGAGCACGACTTATGCAATTTGTACACTTATATCTCATGTGGCACAGGCAGAGGTCGCCGCGTCGCCGTGCCCGCAGCATGCGGCTTCACCCCCATTCAGAAATTCTGGATACCTGCTTTCAAGGTCTGCTGGAGTACCATGAAATCCTCCGGATCTCCTCTGTCGCCGTAAAGGTACTGGCATGGAGCCCCTCTCCCTAATTCAATTTTTCTCTAGTCGATGTAGCTGCTAGCGTTTATGTTGATCAGAACTAGTGCATGCCATTACTTGTTACTTCAGAATGAGGATACATTTGTTCATCCTATGGCTTCTCTGTCCTAGTCTCTGGAAGCAATATCAATCATATGCTCACTGATGGTAGGAAATGAATGACTAAAAAAATACACATGCCATAAGAGAGGTGATTGTTATAATAAAACTACAAAATAGTACTTCTGATTGAATAGTAAATCAACGGATAAATAAAAATAAGAGAGGTGTGTTGAATCAGTATGACATATCTATTTCTTTAAGCCAAGAATTGGATACCCTGCGTGTCCGGCATGAGCTTTTAATCTCACTAATTGTTGCCCTGAGGACCGGCCGCCTCCAAATCTATCCCACACATATGTGAACGACTTCGGATACTTCTCTTAGCCACGTGCAACCTCTTCGTATAGGTGTTGATCTAGCTTGGGCACTAGGGTATTGTGTGTGTGTGCGTTGGTGTGCATGTGGTGGTGTGAGTTGGTGCGTGAGTTGAGATACTACAACATGTACTTGAAGAGTTGAGGCATAAAAAAAAATCCTTCTTCAGTCGGATATGCTTTGATTTATTTTCGATGTTTGTATTTCTTTTCAATAGATCGTCAAATTTGAGATGATTTAACTCTCCAAAATTCTTAGAATGACTTACAATTTGGAACAGAGGGTGTACATGGTATTTGCACGTGCTTTGAATATGTACCATGCGTAATGTTCAATGCTCTTGCGTTAGTCTACAAGTTTCCAGAATAAAAAGAAATTATTTAGTTAGCCAAAAAGCCAATAGTAACATAGAGTAGCCAAAATGCTAAATCTATAGGGTGCGTTTGTTGACCTGGCTAAAACCTTAGCCTAGCTAGGAATAGGGCCAGGCTAGTCTGGGGCAGGCTATTTGTAGCCAACATGGGCTTGTTTGGTCCAGTTTTGTTAGCCAACATGTATCTTGTCAATCAAAATGATATAATAAGCCAAATTCTGGAAGAGTGAGACCAAAGGAATACAAGTGCTCATGTTGAACTTTCAGCAAAAAAAATTGGACTCAGAATTCTCTAATCCCGTAGGAGTATTTAACAGTTAACGGCATGGAAACAACCAGAAACCCTTCGATAATCAGAAAAGCGCAATGTAGTTAATGCGCAAAAGTTTGAAAGAGTAAACCCAAGGATTTGGTCACTGATACTAAACGTTCAGTACCTACTTGGTAAACCTCCTGACCTGAGGAGTCAAATTCTGTACTCACATGTTTAATAGCTAAAATCTATTCCACTTGATGCTAGTCAATCATCTTGTTACTGTTACTGTTCCAGCACAGCATCCAAACATTTGCATTTGATGTTGTATTTTGTGATGATTAGAAATCAAATCAACAGGACCATCAGACACCATGCATTTGCATTTAATACTGTAACATGTGTGCTTCATCTCGGAATGGCGCTACCTCCAGACTCTGTTTCTTTAAGTTCCGTAGCAATGCACCGGCAAACCTATATAAATCAAAAAGAAAAAAAAGTAATGAATCAGAATATATGAGTAGACACTGGTACCAATATGAGTAGGATTAAGAAACATCCACAAGAGATTCAGATTTAAGATGTTTCCAAGACCGAGAGGCTATTTAGCATCATGTCAAGTGACAGCAGGTGAGATCATCCATTAGAGAAAAACGACTTATGGATCCAATCCACCAGGTTATCAAGCATCATCACACTATATCCCACCCCTCTCCTTCAGCTAAGCTTATCTCAGTCCAAATGCCGAAAAATCTTAGTGTCCATGTTTGATCTAACGAATATGTTTTTCTATAACGCTCACTCATTGATCACAAAACCAAACCCTTGATTCTCTTCCATACAGTGTACCCTAGTCGGTGATAAAATCACACAAGTATATAACAACTTTCGGTAAAACCATGTAGGAATTCCCAGTTACCATATACTAGTAGTAATAATACAAATTGAACTGCTAGGTTAATCAATCATATCCAAAGAGAAGTTAACAAAAATCTTCACATACTTGTGGTTATCTCTAGAATATTGTTTGGTTAGCTCTACAATATTGTTCCCTTATCTACCGATCAAGGCAGTACTTAAACTTAAAATCTCATAAGTTCTCTGCACATATGAAGCCACTACATACTGGTACACCATTGAAGTATGTGTTTGATCTGCAGGCAGAAGGCATCCCCTATTTGTGTTCATATCTCTATCTATCGAATCCCGAGTCCAAGCTCAGGCACCTGATAGCTCCACGTGACCCATTAGCTCGTTAAAAATCAGATCTGGCGAGGAAGCAATATGGTCCATTCGATTGCGGATCGGTCAGATCCTCGCGCACTCTGTCGTAGATCCAGAACCTCGCGAACTCTCTAGCTTCACTCCGATGAGGTGACATGGGCTCAGCACTCGAGCCGAATGCTCTCGTCCACCAGATCCCCCCTCTTCGGAAGCGTCATGTCTTAATCTTCTTCATATTTTAATATTTACTTTTTGGAAAATTAAAATCAATGAATACCCTGTCATGAATGAAAGTACACAGTATGCCACCAATTCACGATTTGGGGTTCCCTCTGATTGCTTGTGGTGATCGATGCAACTATAGTATCATCAACCGTCAGTGGATTTCTTCTCTTTGGTGCAGTAGTCCATATCCCTGTTGGATTGGATTGTTTTCTGCATGTCTATAATTATCTGTCACTCTGTCAGCCTCATTGTCATCGGAGGCTTCATGCTTCAGTTATCCATCAAGCCAGAATTAGTTTGGGACCTTATCGGTTGATTGGTATTTGGCTGATAAACAAGTGGTGATTTCATCAAGATGGGAGGCAAGGTTGCTTCCAATGAACACCCGTAGACGATGGGTGCTCATTGGAATTCAAAGTCTGTTCCTCTTCATCAGATTTGGAGCTTATCTCTCAACACAAATATGTTTTTTCTTCGAAGTGCTAGCCTTGTGATTTTGAATTTCACCAAGCATTTTGATGCTACAGATGAAGAGCATTTCTTAATCTTCTTCTTATTTTAATATATTTTACTTTTAGGAAAATTAAAATTAAAGAATACCCTATCATGAATGGAAGTAGGGATATCCTTACATGGTTATTGACATCATTGTTGTTCCAAATTTTCACGTAACTACGGAATTAATACTGCTGTACTGCATTAATTGTACTGATGTTTCGAGTGAGTTTCTCAAATAGTTTAATCATGAGCTTTGATGCATGTGGTACATTTATTTATGTTTCTAATGTTGGGTTTCACTCCCTGATTCAATTCACTTGCTGCTCATTATATTTCTATATACAAATCATAATTTTTTGAATATAACCAATGAGTAAGAGCTCCTAGGCACGCAGAGGTAAAATTGAAGCATGGATCCTATGGAAACTTTCCAGGCCAGATTACTAAACTAGAAAATGCAGGCACATGTCGTGATAGATCTATTTACAAAAGAAGAAATGAACTTAACACATTATTTCTGTACTGTAAAACTATACCAATTTACCAATTACCTTTAGGCTTTCCCCAGTATCATATCCTAATCATCATCCTAACTAATGAACTATATACCTGGATGGATAACATCAAGATTATTTTCTAGCAAGCATCTTTACACTTACCAAACGAAATCAATATTATAGTTAGAGGAGGAAACAAAATCCATAATCCCCATGTTTGATGATCAACTAATAAAAATAGCTAGCAAGATATGGATTACCCGGTCGGCTTGGCACCTGGCACGCAGCTCTGGGTCCTCCATCTTCAGGTAGCAGCGTTCGCGGACCTCCTCGTTGGTGAGGTCACCGAATTGGTTGAGGCCGTAGCACACGTTTCGCCCGCCGGCGGCGGCGGTGGCGTTGAGCCGGACGACGACGCGGCGGTTGCCCTTGAACAAGTGGTACCGGCACTCCTCCTCGCCGACGTCCCTGTACCTCTTGCCGTACCTGGCCTTCCACCCCACGAACACCCGGCGGGTCTCCTGCTCGTACGCATCCTCCTCCTCCCCCCGGAACATGAGCATGAGGTAGAACTCCTCGACGGGGGTGGCGGCGAAATTGTTGAGGCCAGATGAGGTGCGCCTGCCGGGCCTGGCGGCCCTGGCTCGGGCGATGTCGCGGCGGGTGTCCTTGAACACCGCGTACCGACACTCCTCTTCGCCGGCGTGTTTGTAGGTCTTGTTGACCCGGGCCTTCCACTCCACGAACATCCGGCGGGTCTCCTGCTCGTACGGGTCCGCGGCCCGCAGCGACACCAGCAGCATCGGCAGCGACACCAGCAGCGCCGCCGCCGCCGCCGCGAGAGCAACCGTGGAGCCCCGCCCCATCCTGCCGCCAGCCAACGACGACGAAGAGGGTGGGCTGGGCTGCGGGCCTCGATACTAAACGTGCCGGAGTGGTGGTTCTCTAACTCCTCTGCTGACAGCTTTTCTAGACTGTATCGATGAACTTAATAAACACACAAGATTTTACAAGCGGAAACAGTGGCCACGAACAGCCATGACGCTGCATGCGGTCTCCACGCTCCGCCATTGCCGTGGCATCCCACGACTTGGAGCGTGCTGATGGCCCCAACACTACGGCCACTACGAGAACGGAAAAGAAGGAAACAGCTAACAGCCGCTGCATGAATAGAACATGCGTCTGGCTTTTATTGGGACGCGCTCAATCCGGCTAAATTGAGCTCCATTATCTCCTTCCTGGTTGTCATTTATATTCCAGATCGTCACCTCTCCCTTCGCCGCTGGCTCGATTTCTGAACCAGGATTTCTCTTCGCCGTTGGCTCCATTTCGCAGCTGTGGATCTTTTTAACCAATTTTTTTTAGTGGGATGTATACAGGAGGGCAAACTTTGTAGCATCAATAAAAGTTGCTTGCTGTGTTGTTTTATACTAGTGTTTTGGCATTATCTACTCATCAGATTTAATTTTGAAGGTTGAACCGATAAAGGCCACATCTCCATGGCATAAGCAAAAGGAAGCCTGATTTTCCTGGTTGAAAAACTGTTATCGCTTAAACCTGCTACACTTTTCTGAAGCATAAAGTCATCAAGACAAAGCACGAGTCTGAAGATCTGAGGTTTACCCTTATTTATTTTGGGGCGGGTATCAAAATTGATATATAATAATAATAAGCCAAATTCTGGAGGAGTGAACACAAAGGAATACAGTGCTGATGTTGAACTTTCAGCTAAAAATTGGACTCGGAATTCTCTAGGGAGTATTTAACACCTAACGGCACTCATAGATGGAAGCAACCGGAAACCTTTCAATTGGATGACGGGAAAAGTGCATTTTTTTTAATGCGCAAAAGTTTGAAAGAGTGAAACCCAAGGAATTGGTCACTGATGCTGAATGTTCAGCTAAAATTTTGTAAGTACTTGGTAAGGAAAACCTCCTGAGTCCTGACCTCAGGAATCAAATTTTGTATTCACATGTTTAACAGCTAAAATCTATTCCACTTGATACTAGCCAAAATAATTGGACCTAAACAAGCACACACCATGTTGGTGTCAGTCATCTTTTAATTCATTTATTTACTGTTCCAGTACAACATCCAAACATTTGCATTTACTGCTGTTATTTGTGATGATTAGAAATCAATAAACAGGACCATCACCATGCATGCATTGATACGATGCTTGACAGATTTTAGCCATCGCGTCCATCCTTTAAAGCTGAATCTCTATCACTGATTGAGTTGGTGCAATCCGTGTCTAAAAAGAACATAAACCGGTGGAAACATCGATGCGTTGCTTGTATAGTTTGCTGCATGATATGTACTGATGTGTTACTGGAGGGCATATATGGTAGATCCCGCGCTTTGTCATCCATATAAAAATGTATTTACCACAGCTATACATTTTTTTTAAAAAAATAAAAGGCAGGAGCTCTGCCATAAATTAAGAGGAATGACTTTAGAGTTTTATGTACAAATGGCTCCCCTGGCGCAAAACACTACCGTCCTAGGACCGGATTAGGAGGGGTTATTTTTTAATTTGCCACTCAATTCGACTGCATCTTCCAACTTGCCACTAATTCAACATCCAATTATTTCATTGCCACTTATTTCCTAATTTTCTTTTTTCCTTGCCATTTTGACCTTTTCTAATCTTTTTTCATCATTTTTCTAACAACTAGAATGATGCCCGTGAGTTGCATCGGGACAAAAAAAATGTCGTTGCCCATGCGTTGCAACGGGAAAAAGTTAAAAGACCAATTACTTGGGCTAAGGACACTTGCACTTCGAATATCATCCAATTAGACAAGTAACACAAACTTGCAATATTTAAGTGTACTCATTGCTAAGGAGAAAAAAGAATGTGCAAGCTGATTGTTGATGAATCAACACACTATAGTTTCAGTGATGGTCACTCTGGATCATGTAGCACGAGAATTCTTCCTATATGTGACAGTGTGACATGCTAGCAATTTGGAGTTCATCTGATTTTTTTGCCAGAAAATGCTGAAACATGCAAATTAATTAGCAAACCCTTCATAGTACACCAAAATTACACAATATTTTTACATGACATAAAGATTAATGCTATATTTGAACCATAATTGTATTTTGACCAGATATCAGAGAAACCATTTGCATATAATGCTATATTTAAACGCTTCATGGACATGGTCCACATGGAGCTCCCCTTGCTGCGTGCCAGGTGACTAGATAGCTGAAGCTCCCCTTGGTGAAGCCAACGCCTTCTCGCCTGGGCACCTGGACGAACTCCCTTGCTGAAGTTCTTCATCTGGCAATGTCATGACAAGAATGGTGATCAGACTTGTAAATTATTGTTTAGGGTGAAGTTGATGTCTGCATTCGCATCGAGGAACTTGATTGCAGCTTGGCTTTAGAGAACAACCGGAATCAGATAAAGTGTATCTTCTATCTCCTTCAAGCTAATTAAACAATAAATCAGAACTAATACTGCACACACACCAGAGAGGCTACAGTCACTCGCCCTGCTCAGTTTGTTTAGAGAGGCAGGTTCAGAAGGACAATTCCAAACTTTTGTTTTTACTATAAAATTGGACAAACAAACTGGCAAAAAACATGTCACAAACTATAATAAGCTAGACTCAAAGACTCCTCCCCAACCAGTCATACATACTCCCATCTTATGTAAGGATGGAACGGAATTATCAATAATATCTAGAAGTGAAAAAAAGGAATAACTTTGCAAGTCAAGAGAAAACTTACAGGTTCAAACAAATTGACATTTTGCACCTTTGCAGCAGTGCTGCCATCTTTGCTTCCTATGGAACTAAATACGGCAATTCAGAACCGAAAACAGAGCCAGGAACAAAACTTAGACGATCACCAATGCCTGAAAATAAAAACCTTAGTAAAATGGACCTGAAAATTAAAGTGCAGGGATTACTGTGCCCATGCGTATGCATAAAAAAAGAATTCAAGGTAATAAAATGGACCTGGAAATTATATTCAACAAAATAAAATGAGCATAAAAAATTATATATTACAACTTGAACTTCCAACTTTCCTTATTGTCAATTTTTCCTAATCGAGCATTAAGGCCTGAGCAAATCTCAATGGTTTGACGTAGACGCTACTGAAACTGAAATTTAATGACATGAGCTGAAATCAAAATGGGTCTCTGCATATACTTTCTTGTCATATAATGCTGACACTAACTTCTATTTTCCTGATTGCCTGGATCGAGCACCACAAGGAAATGAAATGATAGTGTAGGAACTTTCCTCACGCGACAACGATCAAAGGAGTAGCCAGCCAAATACGTATCCACTCTTACAAAGAGAACACAGAAAAAGAACAAATGACCATCCACTTACATAATTTCTTTCTCAAAATCCCTCGACCGTCTGTTGAGAGCGTATGCTACGTTGCAACGCTTGCCTACGTCCTCCATTCTGCAATTAAATAACTTTATAACATCAAAAGGCACATCTCAACATCGGTGATCAGTTATAAGTAGAATGATGTGAGAGATCAAACATGTATGAAATAATTCCACCAGAACTCAAGTGCTAGTACATACACGAGTAGCATAAACATAAATTGTCCGAGGCTCTAGGCCATAGTATCAGAATCACAAGTCCGAGAAACTGTGATTCAAGCCCATGGTCTTTAAGTCGGTAAGGCAAGAGATGCAGCGACCCACCCCTTATGGCACCTCGGCGCTTATGGAATGCAGAGAGACAACGCCATATATACACAGCCTAACCTATAATGGCACCAAACATCAATAACAGAAAGACATTTTGCTGCTGCCAATTCACTGGGCGGCTGGAGGAAGCTGGCACAGTATAATCAACCACGCACAATGGTACAGATGGAAATATTTCTAATTCAATTCCCAAATTAGATGCATCAAACTTTTAGCGCTTCAAGCAACAAGCGCACATGAATTACAAAAGTTAGTAACATGTTGCATCAGGAGCTCCCTCAAGGCCCAGAGCGTATCATTAGCAGGACGATGGCAGTGTCTCCCACCTCCAAATGCCAAAACAATAAGACATCCCCCATACCACTCATAAACAGATGAAGAAATATGAGCCTTTGAAGGATAGAAACATATAGTATTTCTTGACATATTGCATCACCGTGAACTTAACACATGCAGAATTAAGCGGTGGAATCAACAGGTCCAGTAATGAATTTGAGGATGCAGCTAAATGATAGGTTCCATGAATCGTGCTCCGCCAGCGCCAAAATCAAAGCGAGGAGCTACAGCAAGGTAACACAAAGGCTTATCTGAGCAGTCGTCGACGCTCAAGGTAACGAGAGCCAGGTGGGCAGTGGCGCAGGAGGTGACGAGATAGTACAAGATTTGACAGAAATAAGCAGATTTCTTTCTAGATAAGGATACAAATACAACATGTATTGAAGTGCCTTGTTGAAGAATCTTGACCCAAAATGCAGCTCGTGGGGTACGTGCTCTAGCTCATCCCTGATCTATCAAACGTAGATATATTATGGCAACCCGATTTTAAATCACTGGATACTACGTTCTAATAAAAATCATATTGTCAGTGTAAGACCGAAAAGTGTCAAAGTCGTCTCGATAATATTTTTCGTGGTGCAATGGTAGCAACCAGTGATCCAGTGACTTAAAATAGCAAGACAGGGTGATCGAGCAGCACACCTTTTGAACACGCACAGAGCTAGCAACCTGTCTCGACTCTTTATCTGTCAACATCATACATGCACATGCAGAGTAGCAATCTGCGTGCAAATGTCCTAATTAGTGCTATGATGTGAACCTAAAGAAACTGAATAACTGAGAACAAAGGCTTAAGAAAAACAAAGTGAAACTGCCATTTAGACTATATGTCAATTTATAATTTGTTTGACTTTTTTGACCCTAACTTTGATCGCTCGTCTTATTCAAAAATTTATACAAACATAGTCAAATTTAAGTCATTTATGTAGATTATTTATTAAATAAGTAAGCCACACCAAAAGAAATAATATTTTGCATAAAATTTTAAATAAGACGAGTGGTCAAACTTATGTTGAAAAAGTCAAACGAACTATAACTTGAAACGGATTAATTACTACATATGTCGGGAGTGTCGACCAACTTTTTTTTTTTGAAAAAAATAACTTTGTCGACCAACTCGCTACTAGGAGTACCGACAGAGTACCAGTCAGAAGCTTCCAGGGAGCCCGGCCAGTTTTTGCCGCGTGCGTTTTACTGCGTGTTTGGTGTGCGTGCGTGTGACGGGTCCGGACCCGGACCCGGGCCATGCATGCACGAACCGATGGCGCACTAGTTCGGTACAGGGTGACCGGCCGGCGACGTGACAATATTCTTTTGGTCTGGTCTCTCCTTCTGTCAGCTCCGGTCGTTTTTGCGTTTGGTGCGCGCGCGTGCCCTACACGAACACGATAGCACAAAAATAACGGAGTTGATTTGCGAAAACGAGAGGCAGATGAGGAAGGCTCGCCATCATCAGCGCTTCACACTTGTCATTAATTTCATAATCTCATTGGACTTGTGCGGCTGGTGAAAAATTCGGTTCATTAAATAGTGTTACGTGAGAGAAAAAATAAACTAATTAAATAGTATTACATAAGAGAGAATAAACTTATTTAACTTGATGTCGTTGGCTCATACATGCATACTATTGTATTATATACACTAGGTGAGTTAGTGAGTTACTTCTACCTGCGTATCTTTACATTTATGATATATATTAATAACCAACAAAGTATATATACACAAAGCATATGACCATATGATCATTATTTAGAGTGGTATATGTATAAAGTATGCAAGTAAACCTAGAGTATATGATTATTTTACATACTACAATAATAGTATTATGTTAATATATTAAATAAAATGGGTTTGATCTTTTGAAAAAACATCACCATAATAAGTTTTTTAAGTATTTTAAATTAGTATATAAAAATACTCAAACTGATAAATTAAATGACGCATACAATGACGGGTCGAGGGGGGCTGGAGTGGCTGCAGTTCCTCCTATGGCCTCATTTATCCATTAAATCTCTATAAAATTCACTCATTTCTCCATTAAATCTCTATAAAATCCACCAAAATCTTCATTGTTAATCATGACATAAACTTAGATAGTAAGCATTAATCCTAAATCATCATTGTAAATCATCATCTTTATTACTTAGGCTCTCTTAGTCGCATCCTGGATCCGTCATCCAATGGATGCATATATGAACATAGTTGATTGAATAGTGTTATGTAAGAGAAAAATAAACTGGTTAAATAGTGTTACGCGTAGGAGAAACTCACCTAATATAAGAACACACGCGCGTTAACGTCGTATATAAACACGGCGACGACTGAAATGACCGAATAGCGGAATAGTCTTCCACTACTAAAAGAACGTGCAGTGTGTCGTCGTTCATGCTGTCGCCTTCTTTTTTCCACCTGCTTTCAAGCAAGTAGCACATTAGACGTGTTCCTATATATTAGCTCAATGGCACACGTACGCCAGTGATACATGCGTTTCATGCACACAAGCAAGAATCGGATGCCGGGCCCGGGCCCTGACGTATCACACATGGTTCAACAAGTTCGTCGTCTCAGCTCGGGCTGGTTATTGCGTACACAGCTAGCTAGCTAGTAGCACCTCAATACTCATCAGTAATTCAGTACTACGCAGTAACCAGGCAACTTCTCTTCCAGAATCCCGTATGCATGCGTACGTGGTCGTGTGGGCCACTGGCCGTAGCCACCGCTCCCCCGCGATATGCTCCTACATACAGTAAGAGTATACAGACGTATTTATCTAGCTAGCACGACAACGTAGTACGATTCTGCGTCTGTGTATAGTGTCGGTATTTATACGCATTGTGAAACCCAGTCAATGCACAAGTGGCCGCCGGTCGTGGAGGTAACTTGCATTGTGCCGTGCCCTTGTTAAATGGCCCTACGTGTGATAATTAAGGGAAAAAGTTAAGTTAACGTGACACACACATGAAAAGGAAATCCACCGTACCTTTCCTTGGTCCTTCATCTTCGTCTTCGTCTTATATATATGCTTCAATACCTGCCCAATGCAACAACGCGCGAGCGACTTGCTGGTCAGACAAAATGCAAGGTCGCGGTCGTCGTCGCCGTTTATTAACTTTTTTGGAGATAAAACCACCACAACGTTTTCGACAGTAATAAACTTAATCGAAAGGAAAGAGTATACAGAAACTGATACTTGGGACGTACATGGAAAGAATATTTCTGCACCGTTTTAGCAAATAATACTACAGTATATATTTGCCAGCATGCAGCGCTCTTGCACATCTATGTCCGTTAGTACTCGCGTACTGTTCCGAAAGTTGGTCGTACCGGCCGTATTGTATATGGACACGCGTCAAGAGCATGTACGTTCTCGATCTTCAGAAAAGATCTACCGAATAAAAAAACACAGATAAACTTTGTGTGTGCCTTTGATCTCACACACATAGCTGATTCCATTCGAGCTCTATCGAATAAAATCAATGGATTCTGAAAACTATCCGAAGACAGTTAAGGCCGGAAGGTGCGTGCGTGCATAGAAACTTCTTCGATCTTCACACTTCTCGCTCATCAGTTGTTGGGACAAGCGGTCCCGACAGGTGAGAAGGAGTGAGAGAGGGGCCAGCTCGCTGCGACTTTGCACCCGAGGGTCGAGGCCTCCGCTCTGGCGGGGGGCTTCCGACGTGCTGAGGTTGCTCGTTGACAAATGATTTAGGGTCGAAGGCCTCCGCTCTGGCGGGGTCATTCGACGTGCGAAGGTTGCCCACTGTCAAATGATTAAGGGTCGAAGGTCTCCGCTCTGGCGGGGGACCTTCGACGCGCGGAGGTCACCCGCTGTCGAATGACTAAGGGTCGAAGGCTTCCGCTCAGGGGCGTAGGCCTTCGACCGACGAAGGCACGAACACGAGAATGAGGTTCACACAGATACCGAGACAATAAGTTAGGGTTTCATACTGCTCGTGCTCCTCCCCTGTTTGGGTAGCGCGCTCCCCTTTTTATAGGTACGCGGTTACATCTTTTGCTAAGTACAGAAACGCTCCTAGGGCTACCTGGGCATATCCCGGTATATTCTTATACATAGTGTTCCTACATCCGGAGCACTCGAGTCTTTTTCTCCTCGCCACCGTCTTAGCTGATGGGCCGCCATCGAGTTTGGGCCCTCGGCCCATCGCCCGCTAAGCCAGACGCCTCTGACTTATCTCCTCGGAGCGTCGGCCTTTGACTTTTTGTTGCAGCCTCCGATCAACCTCTTCTGGAGCCTGACCTCCGTCGTTTCATCCGAGCCTTCGACTCGGTCTCGTCGACTTCGGGCCTCTGCCTTTTCTATTGGAGCCTTCGCTCTGTCGAGGGGCTCTGACCGAGATCAAGCCTTCGCCAGTTCAGCCTGCACACAACACAAGATACACCTTCGCATGGGTTAGTTCCATCGAAGTCCATCGCCGTCGAGCCTCCGACTTTTCTCGTCAGAGCCTTCGACTAAGGCCTCCAGCCACGGTCGAGCCTTTGACGTTTCGTCAACTCCGGGCCTCCGGCTAGAGCCTAGCCTTCGTCGTTTTATCGACTCTGTTCGTATGCACTTCGGTCGCAAGGCAACTTCCCCAACAGTTCCCCCTTCGAGGGTTTGGTTTGACGCAGACGAGCCTGACCCTCGAGCCTGGGATTACCCTTGCGACTCGACGGGCTCTCCCCCCGGGCTCGATTGTGTCAGACCATTTTCCGATTTGTGCTTGTGACACCTTTTTTTTAACGAGGACTTTTGGGTTCACGTTTGGCCTCACAGGCCCACAAAGTGCGAACATGTTTGCCGAAGGGTTGGGAGACCTATTTGTCTCTTGGGGTCGAGGCGGCGGCGGTCCTCTACAGCCGTCCGAGCCGCGGCATAGCGGGTGCGCGTGCGGGGGTTCTTGACGGCCGGGCCTTCGAGCAGCAAGGCGGCGGCGCGGGCGGAGGTCCTTGGCTGTTGGAGCCCTGCTTCCCGGCTGTTGCTCCGGGCAGGCGGCCATTTTAAGATGCGTGGCTACCTTTCTCATTGTTCCCCCCTTAGTCGTTTGGGGATGATTTTTTCCCTTGGATGAGTCTCGGTGGACGATTTTCTCGATTGACTTAGATTAGTTGTCGTGTACACGTTACTGGCCTTGCGCGAACATGTTTGGGTTTCTATTAGAGCCAAGCACGGGATGGTGGGACTGAAGTTTGTGTATGCTACATGTGAGCATTCGTTTTGTGTTGATGTCTCTCTTTTTTTTCTTTTATGCATACATATGTTGCGTGTTGTAGTATCTAATAATTTTTTGTTTATAGGCAATCGGATTTTGTCTTCCTGATTGATATTGCCGAAGGCTGGGCGGAGGTAGTACCCGACTAAAGGTATGCTGAGCCCTTCACAATTTGTCGTTTGAGTTTCCATGAATTTTTTGTATATGACTGATAGCCTTCGCTTGTTGATTTTTTTTTGCGGTTGCAGCTCTTGGTGAGGCGGTCCGTGATGGCGAGTGCGAAGGCTCGAGACTGTTTGGGCTCGGAGGATAACAGCTTTGTGGATGCTGAAGTTGGTACTAACAGCAAGGTTGGTCTTGACGACCAGGAGGATGGGGACAGTGACTCTGTCAGTGGGAGTTCTCGTGCTGAAGGGAAGGCAGAGGTTCGGGTGACTGATGAATTTGGACGTTCCCTGACTTCGACTCAAGACTTGAAGAATTTCAGTGACTGGGGGTGGTTTAGCCTTGACGATGTCCGCTCCCCCGGAGAGAGACCGTGCCTTTGCCGGAGTCGGACGAAGCTGTTGTGTTTTGTGATTTTTATGAGGCTGGCCTTCGCATTCCCTCCATAGTCTTCCTTAGGTTTGTTCTGGAGGCCTTCAACATTCGGCTTCATCATCTTACGCCGAACGAGTGTTTCTGCGACCACTACGAGCTTCAGTACTAGCCCAGGAGGGTTGTTGTGGATGGCGAGCAGAGGCGTGCTCAGTTTGGGAGTTGCACATTCATTCCGAAGAGGTGCTCTGCGGCTCGAGATACTTTGCAGATTTATTTTGCTCAAAGGTGTCGTTGGTCTACCCAATGGGCCAAACACTGGTTTTATGCGAAGGTCTGTGCAGGAATGGTCCGCGATGTTGACGGGGAAAATGTCGAAGGCTATCCTCTTGCTGCGAGGATGGGCTTGCTGGAGCCGGAGGCACGTGTGGATCCTGTGGATAGCCGAGGTCGACGGGTTTGCGAAAAGGCTTTTGATCTCGCATCTCGTCATAGCAATGGTCGTGACTTGGTTGAAGAGTTTATGGCCACCCAAGTTTGGCCTCTTGGTCAGCATAGTTGGAGGGGATGAGTTGGCAGAAGCTTTGCTTCAAGGAGGTGTGCTACCCACATTACGGGTCAGATGAACATGTGCCTCTTCCTGTGCTAGAGTTGAGTAAGCCGAAAGACATCGACGGCATAAGGATTGTTGCGGATGTGGAGGCGAAGGCCAGCAAGATTCTAGGTAGTTGGACAGGCAAGGAGTATGCCATGGGGTTGTGGTTGGTGGAAGGAGTCCTCGTTTGAACCGAGTTTTTGAGGAGCTCCGGGTTAGCTATGAGCGTTGGGTTCCCCCCGTGCCCCCTCGAGTTGATCCGGGCGCGCGGGCTCAGGCCTCAAGGGCCAAGGTCTTTAAAAGAGTCAGAGCCTCTAATGGTACAACGTGCAACAAAAGGGTGAAGGCTTCCGAAGAAAACACCTTCGCACTAGACCGAGCGATTGTGGATGTTGACGAGGATTTGGGAGGTTGCGCGAAGGTCTCCGCTGTCGCTAGCACTTCTCCTTCCCGCTCGGGAGTTGAAGCTGCTCTTGCTCAAATTACTGAGGGTATGGTAGGTGTTGTAGCGAACCTTCTGACTCTTTTCGATGATATGGATTTTAGCTTCTTTGAGGCAGGGATACAGCTAGAGTCGAGGGTTGAAAATAATGCTCAGGTGACGGATGCTGTTCATGAGGTTGACGTTGGTGGCGGCGCGGGAGGGGGATTCTTGTTGATGTCGGGTACTGGTCTATCCCTTTTATTCCTTGCGTTTACTTTCTTCTATTTCGATGTGCTGACTTAGCTATAAAATTTTGGAGAAGGGACGGAGGCTGGACCAACGCGGAGTGGCGAGCCTCGGGACGAGAGTAGAGATGCGGAGGCTGACATGGCTCGGGATGAAGAGGCTCAAGATGAGACTAGAGAGGCGGAGGTCGTTGCTGAGGTAGCGGCTTGTGCTAAGAGGTCTGCGACCGACACGGAGGTTGAAAAGGCGTCGTCGCAAGGTTACTTGTTTGCTTTGTTGTTCTTTATTTTCGCTCACCTTAACTTCTCTTAACTGACTTTCTTTTCGTGTAGCAGCGTTCTTGGAAAATTTTGCTAAGCTAGACCTGATGGCGGTCGTCGACTTGGGGCTTCAGAACTCGCATCAGGTTGGTTACGTTCATCTGCGTACTTTGCTCTGTTTATGTGTGTGTATATATGTTGCTTATGATTTTGGTTCCCTCTCATTTTTGTTAGACTTATCAAATGATGGACGAAATCCGGCACAAGATTCGTGATCTCGAGGGTGAGAAGGAGATTCTAGCAGAGACACTTGACCAAGTCCTTGAGGAAAATCAGTGCTTGTTCTCAACAGATAAAGTCGCCAGAGCGAAGGTCTCCAAAGTTGAAGTTGATAAGGCTGGTTCTGACCAAAGGGTAGCTGAACTTGAAAGGATGCTGAGGTCCTCGGAAGAGTCTAAGGAGTTGGCCGAGAGGGAGCTTACGAAGCACAAAGACATTGTGGAGGGTCTTTGTGACGGAACCGCCCAAATTATAAGAGATCAAGTGCTAATGTAGCTGATTAGCTACCACTTACAACACTTGAGCCCATATAATCTCGGTAGTCCGGAAATCTCGAAGGATTTCTTACATCAACTCAGGATCGCGTACATTCAGGGATACACATTCGAACAAGCCACAAATCGAACGAAGATACTTAAAGTACGAAATAAAGTTAATACAACACTTTGTTCCAAATAAAAGTAGTACTTACGCCACAACACTTGCGGCCAAATAAAACATTGTTTGAAACTGAACTTGAAGTTTTCAAAAGACAGGGGTGCCCACAACGTCAGGTCCGACAACAGCAAAAGGTGAGCTTGTAGAAGGCCTTGCCCAAGGCCTACTCATCTTCTCCGTAGAAAGGAGAGAGACAGTGCTTACAATAGCCGATGTATACTTGGCCATCTGCAACAAACGGGATAAACCCTGAGTACGGGAATGTACTCAGCTAGACTTACCCGTCTAACTAAAAATAAAGACTCCAAGGCTATGCATGGTTGTATCTGGGGTTGGGTAAGCTTTACTTTGCGGAAATGCTTAACTTAAGGAGTTCACTTTAATGATGCGGTGAGTAGTCATCTTTTATCCTACTAATTATCTCTAGGTTCTTGCATCTATACTAGAGCACACACTTGATTCTACTCAAACAATATAATAACATATATCCAGTTCCTTCATCAACATTTTAGTAGAACCATTAAGATGTCACATGGAGTTGTACCGTGGTGAAGCTCAGCATAATCCCCCATATCCAGTGGGGCGGCAATTCGAATCGATATACACCAGCTGGTCAGATTACCTTTAACACACGCCCATGCTTTACCCCGTCGGGTCAGCATTAGGTTACCGCTCAACAAAGTCCAGGTGGTAAACGACGCGGGCTTGCATTGGTCCACCCCAATTGTAGAAAATAGATGGCCACCACGGGGCAGATCATGCCTACAGTCTAGAGGGGTGCTCACAGCAGAGCGAGCTCCGGCCCGGACAGTGTTTACTCGGCTTCGGGGTCGATACTCACAACGGCCCCTATGTGAAAGGGCGCATTCAAAGATGTAAGAGGGCCACCATCGTGTACAAACCTACACGATCCAACGGACGGACTGCCCCCAAGTCTAAACCACTTGGTGCACTTGCCTTCCAGTTGACCGTATTTCATTACTACCATAGGTTCTTTCCACGATAGCGAATATAGCCAACCGTGATAGTATTACCCACAAGGGATAATAAAAAACATAAAAGAACGGTAACCATTATTATAAGCATGCTAAGCGGTTGCTTTTACTTTATTATTAACAGGGTAACAAGGTAGGTAAAACAAATATCAAGGATGGTAATGCATCAATTTGGGATTCAAACAACTCCTATCACCTAATGCATCACAGTATAAAATACTCAAGTAGATTAATTGTAAAAAAACTGGGAGGCTTATGAATGCTCCGGGGCTTGCCTTGAGAGAAGGTAGAGGGTTGGTGGTCAAGGCACTCAGGAAGGTTAGTGTCGAGCTCTTGGTACTCCTCGTACAGCTCCTGTACCTCCTGGACTTCTATCTCTGTGGGCTCCTGATGTTCCTCCACGGATCCTAAATGATTGCAATGCATAAATAAATAACTAAAAGGTGCAGGGATGATGCTCGAACAGAATTTAACACACAAGAGAGATTCTAAGCATACACCCAAGAGAACTACCACAAAGCTACTAAGGCTCGAGCTACGAGCTAGCAGGATAAACAGGCTATAACTTAAACTGCACAGAAACTAGCAACAAGACTCTACCAACTCTAGACAAAAACAAACAAGCAAGGCATACACTGAAAACAGAATAGGAATTCATTTCGGGACGGGCTCGAGGCACGCAGAGGCACTCAAGGCAACTGACGGCGTGACCCTCGATTACTCGAGAATGACCCTCGATTACTCGAGGTTCAGCGACCGTCGATCGAAACAGAGAACGGTGCGGATCGACGTTTTCTCGCCGATGGTGAAGTCTTCGGCGGTAGGATTGGCTGTGCTAGGCTCGGGATGACTTACGCGCATCCACTGGTGGTGTTGGTTGAACTGACGCGACCGTGAAGAGGGGTCGACGGTGTGCAGTGGTGGTGCAACACGGCGGTGTGACACGGCAAAGTGATCATCGGCAAAGCGATCATCGGCACTGTGGTGCGTGAGCATCGTAGTGACGTGGCGAGTGCGGCTCGAGGGCTAACTGAGCCAGAAAGGCTCTGTGGAAAACTGGCCACGTGCAAGCTCCGCGGCGGCGGCAATGGCGCACGGCCAACGGTGCTGTGACGACACGGGTCGAACTGAAGCTAGAGGAACGGCGTTCTCACCTCGGTTAACTCCGACGAAGCTTCCACGAAGATGGAGGCGTCGGAGACGAGACGGTGAACGGCGAACGCGGTTGATCGGTGCGGTGGCGACTCGGAGTCGAAGAACGGCGAAGGCGTTCCGGTGACTGGAGTCCACGGCTGGGGAAGAAGAGGCGAACAGCGAGGTTGTGAGGCAAAGGCGGAAGCTGGTGCGAGAAGGACTGAGCAGAGGAGCTTGGGGTGGTGGTGGATTTGAGAAAGGGGCGCTTGCGGTGCTTGGAGCTCTCAGCTGGCGAGAACAGAGGCAATGCGAGCGATTGCGCGAGTGTGGATGAGTGCAAACGAGTGCGGGAGGTGGAGGAGGTATAGGCGCTCCTCCTTGCTGGGTCATGGCCGACCGGCGCTGCTAGAGGGGACATGACGCGATGTGCGGCGGTGACAGCGACGCTGGCATGCTTGCGGCGAGCGGCGCAGAGCGGATCGCGACTTGGTCGACGCGCCGTTAACGCGGATTCGCGCTTGACTGCGAAAGAGACAAGGCGGGGACTGATCGGACGCGGCACTGCGGCTGGCAGGTCTGCGGCGGCGAAGCAGAGCGTCAGCGGCGGGAAAAAGCGAAGCCGACTTGGTCCTAGCGCCGTTAACGCGGATTTGAGCGAGACAGCTCGATCGGCGACTGCGAAGTCGGCGCAGAGCCGAAGCGGCGGCGATGGCGTGTTCCACTTCCGCGGTCAGGCATCGGCGGCCACGCGGCGGATGACTCCGACGTACGGTTCAGCCGCGGTCAGGTGAGTGCGCGCGAGCGTGCGCGACACGTGCGTGTGGTCGAGCGTGCGGGAGAGGGTCGATATCGAGGGTAGGGTCGATCAGCTGATCGAGCCTCCGACTCGGTTGAGCCTTCCATGCGGGGTCGTTCGCTCAAACCTGAGTCTGTCATCGAGGGTAGACGTCGAGGGTTAGAACTCGAGGGTGGGGCCTCGATAGACTGACTGGTCGATCGAGCCTCGGGTTCGGTCGAGCCTCTAGCCTGGGGTCGTTCGCTTGGACCCGGTCCGTCATTGAGCGGTGGGGTCGAGGTCGAGGGGTGGTGCTCGTCCTGTCTCGATTCTGATTTCCTTCTCCATTTTCTTTTATTTGATAAAACTAAGCAGGGTAACTAAACAGGTTAAACACCAGATTAAGCACAAAACGCCTATTCAATTCTAGTTTCAAAGCATAAACACAAACACATGAGATGATAGCATATGCAAACATGAATGCAATGAGATGATGTGCTTAGTGGCTAATGATGATCCTAATGCAAGCTTGACACAGGGTGTCACAGTCTTCGTCAGGAAGTGGCGAAGGAATGTCTTTTGAACCGAGAGTTGAAGGATGCTGTGAAAAGGTTGGAGGTTAGCCATGTTGGTGCTAGGGAGTTGGGACTGGCTGTGGCGCGACAGTATGTGAGCGTCATGTAGGCCTTCGGCGGGGTGACCCAAGAACCTCCTGAAAACTCAGAGGCCTCCGACCTTATGAAGTGGTTTTCCTGCAGCTTCTCTACTCTCAAGGAGTTTGTGGCGAGGGCTGGGGACTTTGTTGTGTTTTCTGGCGTCATGAACTTGTTAGCGATTATGGAGAAAAAGGGATGCACCCATGTGAGGGATCTTTGTGGGGCGGGTGGTTTCCCGTCTCCCGTCGAGCTTGGCGAGCCTTCAGGGGTCGTTCACCGTGTCAGTCGTTACTTCGTTGCTGGTTTCTGGAACACGTACGGTCGTGCGCACGCACGTCAGCTTGCGGAGGCTAGGCGTGTTCAGGTTTGCTCTTGCGCCTCTTTTTTTGTTCTTTTATTTTGTGTTGTAGTATTGACTTTGTTTTGGTCACGTCCCTTTTTGACAGGAGGCAAAGGGGAAGGGAGCGAAGGCTACCGGGGTTGCGAAGGTCGCTGGTGGTCCTTCGACGCTTCAGACGAAGGTGACGACGGCTTCCGAGGGCGCTGCTCCAGCAAAGGTGCGGGCCAAGGAGGTGGATGCTACTGAGGGTGTTGTGGCTTTGCCTCAGGACGAGTCGACGAAGGCTGCTGCTAAGGGTGCGCGCTCGAGCAGAGGTTGATTTGACGATTCTGTTCAGGCCAACACTATGTCGCTAACATAGGCGGTAGTGAAATTTTGTAGTGAGAAACTCTCACCCCGCGAAGGTTGTCTTGGTGCACTATTGACCATGACGTGCGACGGGTACGCGATGTGATCCTCGCTGGTAGTTATTTTGGAGTTGGTGCACGATGGTCAAAGACAATATTTTTTTGGCTAACTGAGATTGAATCAGAACTAACCGTGCAATTGACTTAGCACGCTAAGCTTTTGCGATGGATGTGATGGATTTCCTAGTTGGAGTGTTCCCCCAATGCCTCTGTTTTTAACTTAATGTTGACTTGGGCAGATTTTGATAGGCTTCGGCTTTCATGCCTAGTTTAGCAGGTCGTCTCGGAACTGCTCGGGGCTTTCGAGCCATCAGGCTTCCGTCGATTTTGGTTTTGGCCTTCGTTTTTTTGCGGCAAAGGTTCCAAAGCCTGGAAGTGCAAAGGTCTCAGCACCTAAAAAAGCCGAGGTCCCAATGCTCAGAAGAGCGAAGGTCCAAGCTCTGGAAAGCGCGAAGGTCCTAATGCTCAAAAGAGCGAAGGTCCAAACACTGGAAAGCGCGAAAGTCCTAACGCTCAGAAGAGCGAAGGAAAGCGCGAAAGTCCTAATGCTCAGAAGAGCGAAGGAAAGCGCAAAGGTCCTAATGCTCCGAAGAGCAAAGGGCCGAACACTTGAAAGCGCGAAGGTCCTAACGCTCAGAAGAGCGAAGGAAAGCGCGAAGGTCCTAACGCTCAGAAGAGCGAAGGAAAGCGCAAAGGTCCTAACGCTCGGAAGAGCGAAGGAAAGCACGAAGGTCCTAACGCTCAGAAGAGCGAAGGGCCGAACACTTGAAAGCGCGAAGGTCCTAACGCTCGGAAGAGCGAAGGAAAGCGCGAAGGTCCTAATGTTCAGAAGAGCGACGGAAAGCGCGAAGGTCCTAACGCTCAGAAGAGCGTAGGGCCGAACACTTGAAAGCACGAAGGTCCTAACGCTCAGAAGAGCGAAAGTCCAAACACTTTAAAAAGCAAAGGTCACAATGCTTGAAAGAATGAAAGGTCCCAATGCCTGATTATGGACATGACTTCTTTTGGGAGAAGCTTTTTGAAGCTTCTTAAACCTTTCGAGCTTCTTTGAAACTTCCTGAAAGGGAAGGCCTCGATGCCCGTCTATCGGACAGGACTTTTTCGGGTTAACATGGTGTGATACATTTAAGTAAAGCATATTCGTATGAAATGACAAATAGAAATGCATATTATGCGCCTTACGGAAATAATGATTAGGCTCAAGTGAAGGATGATGCCCTTGACTAATAAAGCTTGTAGCTTAAGGTAACTGGTGAAGGCTGCCGGTGTGGAACCTACAAGGTTAGTTGCATGTGGAGGCTTTTTGAAGTCGAGTCGAGCGAAAGCCAGGCGGATGCATACTGTAGAATGCTATGAACAAAGTATTGAACAAATGCAACCTGCAAGAGAGACGATGCTAGGTACTTAGGGAGTTCGAAGGTTGGTTGTTACCGATTTTTGATAACGTCTGACTATTGAGGTCTAAAGAATGTTGAAAGATGTTGTATGATGAAGACATGACTGAGTAAGACCCCTGATGGGCGAAGGTTGCTGATCAGTTGAAGACATGACTGAGTAAGACCCCTGATGGGCGAAGGTTGCTGATCAGTCGAAGGCTACTGACTGAGTAAGACCCCTGATGGGCGAAGGTTCTTGATCGGTCCAAGACATGACTGAGTAAGGCCCCTGATGGGCGAAGGTTCTTGATCGGTCAAAGACATGACTGAGTAAGGCCCCTGATGGGAGAAGGTTACTGATTGTGACTGTTGACTCATGAAGGCCACTAAGTTTTGAGGGGATTCCGATTGTTGAGAACCAACTGACTGATAATATTTCTGACTGCCAAAGGTTGTTGCCTAATGAAATCCAATACCTGCTGGAGACTGCTGGCTATTGAAGACTGCTGACTTGTTGAGAATCAATATTTGTACAACTGGTATTGATAATATAACCTGACGGCTGTTGAATGCCTTAGACTCGTGAGTCCGAAAAACTGACGAAGGTTGTTGTGTGATGAGGGTTGACCACTGGCGAATGTTGTTGACTGAATAAAGCCTAAGATTTGACGAAGGCTAACGAGTGACATGGGTTGGTGTTGATGAGTGATGATGGGCGAGACCCATAGGTTGATGAAGGTGGCGAAGGCTACTAGCTCTTGAAAGTCTTTGTGGGCGAAGGCTGGTAGTTTGACGAAGGCCGCTGTCGGACGAGAACCCGTTGATTGATAGAAGACAAATGCAATAGAGTGACTTGGCTAGTGTTGTGTGCTTTCTTGTATACTTTGGGTTGAACTTTGACTCTTGGCTGCTTGCCTTCGCCGGGCTGGAGCAATTTGCTTCATGGAGGTCGTTCCGTATCCACGAGCCTTTGGATTGGGGTTACGGAGGGTCCTCTTCTGGGTAGAGGGGTTGCGGTCGAATGTCGTGGCTCCGTTACAAGCCACTTTCGACATCTTGTGGTGTGAAAACTTCTTGGTCAGTTGCTAGTGCGAAGGCTCCCACGCTGGCTGCTTCTTGTCATGGAGGCTCTTGGGTGACTTGCTTGCTTCCCCCAGCACCTCTGGGCCTTCCACTTGGAGTTGGCTCGGCCCAGCACCTCTAGGTTGTGCGAAGGCTCCCATGCTGGCAGCTTCTTGTCACGGAGGCTCGTGGGTGACTTACTTGCTTCCCACAGCATCTCTAGGCCTTCCACTTGGAGTTGGCTCGGCTTGGGTTTCGTCTTCGAGTCTTTTTCTCCTCGCCGTCGTCTTAGCTGATGGGCCCTCGGCCCATCGCCCGCTAAGCCAGATGCCTCTGACTTATCTCCTCGGAGCGTCGGTCTTTGACTTTTTGTTGTAGCCTCCGATCAACCTCTTCTGGAGCCTCGCCTCCGTCGTTTCATCCGAGCCTCGACTCAGTCTCGTCGACTTCGGGCCTCTACCTTCTCCATTGGAGCCTTCGCTCCGTCGAGGGGCTCTGACCGAGATCAAGCCTTTGTCAGTTCAGTCTGCACACAACACAAGATAGACCTTCGCATGGGTTAGTTCCATCGAAGTCCATCGTCGTCGGGCCTCCGACTTTTCTCGTCAGAGCCTTCGACTAAGGCCTCCAGCCACGGTCGAACCTTCGACGTTTCGTCAACTTCGGGCCTCCGGCTAGAGCCTAGCCTTCGTCGTTTTATCGACTCTGTTCGTATGCACTTCGGTCGCAAGGCAACTTCCCCAACATCAGTCATTGTATATCATCAGCAGGGCGGTTTATAAGTTGCTAAAATAATTAACGGTGCGACAAGTGTGTAGGATACGTAAAAAGAATTGCGGTGGAAGTAATTCTTCATGTAGGAGTACGTCACTAAGGCCTTGTTTAGTTGCCTCTCAAATTCCAAAAGTTTTCAAGATTCCCCATCACATCGAATCTTTAAACGTATGCATGTAGTATTAAAGATAAGTAAAAAATATAACTAATTATACAGTTTGTCTGTAAATCCCGAAACAAATCTTTTGAATCTAGTTGCGACATAGTTGGACAATAATTACCAAATAAAACTGAAAGTATTACAGTGCCAAAATTCCTAAAGTTTTCGGAACTAAAGAGGCCCTAACTCATGCAAAAAAAAAAATATAGCTTTCGGTGCGGGCTTGACCATCATGTCCATGCAGATAGCAAGAGTAACGGTAATAGTGTGAGACCAGATATATTCCTTTGGAATTTTGGAAAGTAAAAGGAGGGTCCATATATATTCCGTCTCTATATACGTACGTATCACTTTATAGTTGTCTGATTTTGTGTGTTTTTCTCGATCTTTCCACGCGCACGTTAAGAAGCAGCTGATAATACTCCAAAAACACGAGCCGAACCGAATCGCATCCACAGCCGTGGCTTCGTTGCTGGTGCGTGGATTACATTTTCTATGCTAGCTAGCTAGAAGATGGTCCTACTACCTGCAGTAAGCCTGTAAGTTTTGTGACAAAAAAGAATAACAGCTTCAGTCACAGAAGTCCAAGTAGCAGCAGGGCCGGAGGAGGCCCCGGCCGGGTAGCTACCAACCATGCCATGCAAATTGCGAGACACGGCTGACGACTCGAGACCTTTACAGTTCACACGCTTACAGTAATCGACGACGACGGCGACCGGCCGGGGAATCCCAATGACTGTCATGATCACGTACGGGTGACCGCCCCTAGAAATTCTCGACACGGGCGGGGCGGGGTGTGTGTGCGTGCGCGGATCGGACAAAAGGCCCCGCCCCTTAACAAGTGTCTTGTTCCCTTCTGGTTCACGTGACAGAAAACCCCAGCCAACATCGTCCTTTGTTTTTCCCTCCCCTTGTCGCGCAAAAGCGAAGCTTCACGGTACTCGCCGGGCACGTACATTCACGGCCTCGGACGCGCCGGCGCTTCTTTTCCTGACCTACGCTTGGCCGCGCGCTCGGCACGGCAGCCTCGGCGACCGCGGTGAACAACGGACATTGACTGGCAGCAGCTTGGCAAGGCTAGCATGCAGCTCACAAGTCACAACGTACATACGCGTCCGCCTCGTCGCGCGGTGCGCACCGCCCCAAAGGCTGGCATGGCCGCCAGTCTCGCATCTCGCCCGCCCCGACCAGGCGGCCGGCTAATCATACATACGGGCGGCAGGGCAGCATCCGCATCGCACGTCCGATCGAGACACCACCGGCCGGCCCGCGTCGATCGGCCGACGACGGCGTCGCGCTGGGAACGCGCACGAGCACGAGCAGCGGCCGCGCTCCCCGCGTGCTGGAATAATTTTTTGCGGCCATGGCCGGTGATTCGAAGTTTCGTCTGACGCGAACCGTATCCCGGCCGGATCTCTGCACACTTCTCGCAGCCTCGAATTTGACCTATTTCTTTACTAGTATATTCTCGCATCGCCACGGCGCCCGCGCTGGGAGTTCGTGAGCCGAGTGATTGACAGAGCACAAAAGTATATTTATGTCCGCCATGCCGTCCAGGCAGGCATCTAGTTAGCTAGTAGGAGGAGTGAAGGAGTATGATGATGATGATGATGATCTATCCCGGCCGTGGACCGGATCAACCCCTGGCGATGCCGATGCCGATGAGCATGTTCCAACTTGCTGCCGGCTAACCCCTACCCTTCACGTGGCCGCCAGCCCGCAACCGAGTCGAGTCCACCGCCGCAAGCCCCACTGCCCACTGGTTCTCCTCCCCAACCGCGCGGCTGGCTGCCGATTCAATGCACCTCGCCCCGGCCTCGGCAGGGTTGGCGGCGCCCGCGCGCAACGTAACCGTCCGCTGTGCCGAAACCGGCCATGCGCGACGTGACGCCGGGCGTCCCGATCGGTGCGTGTCCCGGGAGGGGAAATCGGGCATCGCGTTTCCCGAACCAACCAAGCCGATGACCCCGGCGGCTGACGTGCGATGTCTGCCAATGCACGCCCCCCCCCCCCCCCCCCCCCCCGGTCGTTCCGTTCGATTCGATGCGGTCGCAGCAAGGGGCGCCCGCCGTGGAATTCCGTGCCGTGCCCAAAGCGGATCGACAAAGGCTGGCGCCGTTAAAAGTCGTGGATAAGGCACGGTCCGCTGGCGACACCACAGATGTTCGAGCAAGCCAAGGCAGACAGACAGAGGCGGCAGCCGGCTGGGCTGCCCACGCAGATTTTGCGTTCAATTCGGCGACTTCCGTTCACTGGAGGTGCAAGCAGGTTTTTCTTACCGCGGTTAACCGACCAATCGCCGCCGAGCGGTTCGGTTTGCTGACCGGTTTGAATTCAAATTTCAAATTTAAATTTCTAAAAAAAATCTTTAAAATTCCTAAAAATAGTTCACGATTTATAGAGTCC